>LATX02000231.1:0-290045 GCA_001466705.2 Moniliophthora roreri | reverse complement strand
AAAGATTTAGCTTCATGGCCAAGTCTGTTATTTTTTCGGCACCTACTTCTATTCCGTTGAAGACAAGTAAGGTGAGGCGCCGCCGCAGGCGGCAATTCTTCGGAATGAGTGTCGTGGGCAGGCAAGAGTTTGTAGCGAAAAGTGCACCCGATACAAGGCGAACGCAGCTGTTGACATACGATGAGGTGACCCAATTCGGCCAAGACACCATTAGATCTTTACGAGTACTCTGAGAACACAGGTCAGCGAAAAGGATTACTAGACTATCGTTAACGAAGAAACGCACTAGAATTCACGCAGTTTCAAGTCGCGCCCACGATGACTCGAGGTTCATAAAGTGCACTGCGCGACGTAACTCGGAGTCGCAGAGAAAACAGAGCTTCCCCACCTCCCGAAAAGGGGTCGAAAATCACACCTCACGCGTCATGCGCACCGAAGCTTTTGCCAAACATTGTACAAATAATAGGCAGACGCCAAAGTGAACATGGTCATGAAAGTACAAAAGTTTCCAAGTCGAGGCCTCCTTCAAGTTCTATGTTATGTGAAGAACATCCGAACATCTCGGAGGGAGAAAAGTCTCGAATCGTCCAGGCCAGCGTGAGGTTCGCATAAGCTTCCCTCGATCTGGAAATCAAGTTTAGTGGAGCGTTATCTCGAATAAATTTCGTGTCACCTTTTCGACAACACCAGATATCTCAACCTCGTAGTCCGGCATCCAAAAGCTAACCTAAAGCGCCTATCAAGATCAGAGCCCTGCTACAGCAGTAAGGGGAACGCTCGCTCCCACCTAAACCACGTTACTCCGTTTGCAGTTCCCTCCGATGATGGTCACAATCGGTTTCACCAACAAGGCTTCGAGGCCTCTCCTTTCACATTGCTCAAAAGTACGGTGAGATGCGATGAATGACGGGGATTGATCTCCTGTGGTGACCTCTTGTGAGTGAAGAACTGGAACTGTACGGAATTTTGGGAATGCTTACCATATCGACTCGCGGAGTCAACCATCGGTATACTTGTGATCTTGACATCTTGACACGTTCCTTCCAGGGCACAGATTGGAAATCTGTCTTCCAAGTTGCTATGTCGCCTTCGCGATCGGTTCCGGTAAACAGAACTACGATGACTGATAAATACCTTCATGCAGAGCTCAAAGAGGAAAACATGAGGTTTTCGAAATGACACTGTGTTCAAGATTGAGCTCTGGCCTTGCAGAAGATGAAATGCACACACCTAGCTATTTGGGAAGCTCGGTCAATTTTGACCAAAACAATATATCGCGACCGTACAGCGCCAAGTGAATAGCCCTTCATTAGTGCAAGGCCACCGTCAGCATGATGNCGGAGGATCTTTCTGATCCAGATATCAAGGCGGCATATAGGGAATCAGTGGAAGCACTGTATGTTGCTTACCCGCTCACTCGGACAGGACTCGAATCGAACGGAGCTGTTTTGTGGCCAGCACTTTTTGGGAAAAAGTATCGTGATTTGTTGAATGAGAAGAAGCAAAGGGCGTTGGTGGTGCTGTACTATTATTTGGGGATGCTGAAAGACGTGAGTGAAAGTTGTTGGTGGGTGAGTGACGTTGCTAGGTGTCAGGAGTATGTGTATGGGTTATTGGATGTCGGGTGGAGAGGTTGGTTACTTGATGTTGTTGACTCGGATGTCACGGAGAATGCGATAGCTCCGACTGCTGGTTTTACGAGGAGGCTGACGTATTAGAACTTGCTGGTGCTTTGACACAATGTATTGTCGACGCGATACTTCGTGAAGTATGTCGTTTTGGCCTGACCTGTAACTTCCTCTACATAATCATATTTATCAAGTTTTCATCCATCGAGTAGCGGTTTTCATGTAATCTACTGGGGGCGGCGGCCATCAGGATTTCGCCACGGACTCTGCCTGCCACTATCCCGACTTTTCTCCCATTTTTGGGGCAAAACGGCCAAAAGGCGCCCAAAAATGGCAAAAAAAGTCGGGAAAATGGCGGGCAGGGTTGTGAACATTGGATGTGACATGTGACGCGCTACTGCTTTACCGTGCGTAGCGATTTACTCTCGAGTCTTGACCAGCTTGACTCTCTACTATAATGTTCGAGGCCGGCGAGCGGCACAGCCTGCTCCTGCTTCACTATTTGGTAGTCTGACATAAATCCATATCAAAAAAATTAAAATTAAGAAAATAAATGTTATGTTGGAACCCAAGACCAATAATGAATGTCTACCAATATGTTTGCGTGGGGAGGGATCATGCACGAGCGACACTCAACAGAGTCCAAGAAGAGCTATGTTCAGATAGACAGGGTTTACAGCCAGCGGTGGTGGGCATGAGACTCACGATACCTAGGCAAACGAGTCCTGATGGCCCAATTAATACTCCGGTTTACCACTTCTTCCCAGAAACATTATTTGTATTTTTGTAAGATCTTTCATTAAAGTAAGATGAAATAAATTTACAGAGGGTAAGGACTGTGATGGTAGCATATCTGGAGTCTGCTAGTTGCGCTAGCAGGGTTTGATCTGCTTGGATGTAGAATAGATGCAAGCACCGTAAACAGGGCCAAGGAGTGTAGGTGTCAAAATCACAGTGATGAGTTTGGAAATGAGAGCATTGGCATTGGGAATCACAAGGTATAAATGATGAACAGTCACCAGAGCGGGACAGTGCAAGTAACTGTGAAGAGCAGTGTCTGTTATTAGGGCATCTTTGACTTTCAGGGTCATGCGCTTGGTTTGGCGGGCCACCGCTTGAAAGAAATCCAACAAATTGACAGTGCAATCCTGTGGAGATCTGATGTCAATGCAAGTCAGGAGAGGGCATTGAAGCTGTGCCAGCAACACAACGTGCATGGCATGACAGAAATCACCAGATATCTGAAGAAAGGGTAAGAGGTGAGTTACAGGCAAGATGGAAGTGAGAATGGTTTCCCTTTTGATTGTTGGCCAGAATAACTCTCCAAAAGAGATGTGAAGTTCCTCTAAAGCAGATAGTGCACCATTGAAAGTGGACAAGAACTGATCCAAGGATGGGAGGCTTGCTTCCTCTACCATCAAGGAGAGCAATGTGAGATGACACTTTGAATGTTGGAGAAAAACGACAAAGTCGTTGAGGTTGATGCCTGCTTTCCCAATGTCCAGTTTCATTAGGAAGGGCATGCAAAAGTGCTTAAGCACAGTCCCCATAGAGGTCCAGCTGCCTGTTACTTCCACCGAGGCTGCAGCTGGAAGGACAACTTGTTGCAAGGGCTCTGTAAAGGCACTCGATAGCTGACAATCCTTGAGTATGATGGTGTGCAAGTTTGAACAATGCCTAAGAACGTCTAGTGATTCATTCAATATCGCCAGGACAGTCTTCAACACTGTAAATGATTGCCACACTTTGGTCGAACCCATCAGAGCTTTTGATAATTTTGCCCAAATATAATGGTTATAATTTTCTATAGACGACTCAACTAAATACGGAATGATGTGGCTAGACTGTGCACCAGGAATCTACCCGCCTCTACCTACCTCAATCTTGGGTTTGCCATTGAACATGGGCTATGTCCAACAGCGTTGGTGGTAGCACTGTGAGCAAGGCAGACCATAGCAACATCGACGTTTGTCGGGCCTCTTGAATTATAGTTTCAGCTTGGGTTTACAGCGTATATGAAGTGACTTGATACAATTTTGTTCAGTTGGTTGAGGTTGAGAATGTTGATGGGTATGTTGATGGCCTCGCATGATACCCATTATTTGAGCAAGCTCTGTGGAATTTCGAAGTGGGTGATCATAGAAAGTATGTGTATCACGAGCTCATCATTTGAGTGATGTTTGTGCTGGGTGTGACCTTGTCGGGTGCAGTTATATCCATTCCAGACCAACAAGATGCTGAATCCAGTATCCCAATGCCCTGCCTCATCTAGCCTCTCCTCTAGATACTTTACTCTTTGTACTTTGTTATCCTTGTATGGCTTCAGAGTATCTCATCAAAACTACTGTCTGATGCCACTTTCAATAGCATTTGTGACTGATTGGGGCTTGTACTATGGTATCAATGGTGAAAACGGTGGACAATGCTGTCCGTAGGGTAGACTCATATCACCCATGTCAGGTATAGCCACCCAATAGCAGAGTACAGAGTAATTCCAAAGGCAATTTGAATTCTTCACCGGTATTTCTTGATGTGGTATACCCAGCAAACAGGCAGATTCTATAAGGAATCCTAGCTCAGCATTGAAGTATTAGAATGAGAAGATCATAAACAAACCAGCAAGAAACTGTTAGTCTTAAAACCCCAAGATCTGCGACGCTTCTATGTTCAAACTGAGTTGATACTTGAATGCCTCTATAGAAGGTGATTAGTGAAATTTGGTGGACAGCTCAACATGGTAGTCAGACTGCAGAAATGTACTTTTAGAGGAGAAATAACGAGTGATACTGCATACATAAGACATGAGTTTCGCTCCAATGTACCAAAGGGCATAAGATGTACCAGTCACTCCAAATTATTGGTGGTGCTTCCAACTAAAACTTCTATATGCATTCCGCTTTGGATTCCATCTAATCTGGGAGTGTTTTTTTGGACCAGCAGCGAAGGCAAGGCTGTAGTCTGAATCCACCAATGATAAGCTGGACGAGCCAGTTGCGTTCTAACTCTGAGGACATTGATATTTCAGAAGGTGACACTGCAGTAGAGGTTCTATTATCTGGACCAGTGTGAACAGAGGGTGCCGTAGTTTTGATTTCAGAATACATCAGATGGAGTAAGAAGGCAAAAGAAAAAAGGTACGCACTCGAAGTTTTCCTGTGCTACACCCTTGCCATGCTATCCCAAAAGTCTTGGATGAAATGGAGCCATCTGTCCATCAGTTTAGTATCAAGGAAAAGCACTGATCCCTGTCACACGATCTGGCTCGAGCTCATCAGATGGACTGGGGGTTAAAGAGAGTTTTGGACGAATGGTGAAATCTGGAGCCAACACATGAGGTCACATGATATATCACATGAACCTCGCTGCTGTGCATATCGAGGGATTTTCGTTCGCCCTGGCATAAACCCTCTACTTAACAGTAGTGGGAATTTCATTCTGAACTTGTAAAATGACACATATACAGAGAAACGCGCATTATGCTGATATGCAGCTTGTTCTGGAATGGCTTGTTACAGGTCTTTCAGTTGTCTTTCAACTCTATCTTCAACCTTTGGAATGAATTTCAAACAATGACAAGGCCCTTAGATCGGCCCAATTACTAGACACAAGTCCCACACGCAAGTTTGGGCTTCCATCAGCGAAATGGACACCTAAATATATTGGAATAAAATGAGTGAAATACGTTATAATGGCCAAAATACATTATAATCATTATGGTGTATTTTAATGTAATATAATTGTTGTTCCTTTATTTTAATGGATTAAAATGAAGCAAAATGGTTATAATGTATTCTGGCTATTATAATGTATTTCAGCCATTATAATGCATCAGCCCCACCTGGGGGTCGGGGACAAAAAGAAATAATATTTATCCCTCGACCTCAAGGTGGATTAGTCAGCAACCTTAGCAGCCACGGGGTGCTCAAGACCACTGTACCACAGTGCCACATACTTACCACTACACATAGTGCAATATATCCCCTTACTCAAAAGACCTATCTCCACCCCCTTGCTGTTTCTATTGATCAAATCCCCAACCAAAAGCTTCCCTTCACTTTATAGAGTCCTCTCCCTGTCCTCTGGAAGGCATAAAAATGCACTGTTTTGATTGCCTCTGTTACAATCTATTTTACTACATTATAATAACTCTGTCTCATTTTATTGCATTTTAATGTACTATAATAATACCATCCCATTTTATTGTATTTTAATGGATTATAATAACACCAGTCTCATTTTAATGCATTTTAATGTATTATAATAGCATTGCTTGATTTTAATCTATTACAATGGACTAAAATCAGCAAAATACATTATAATTTATTATATTTAGGTGTCCATTTTGCTGATGTCCCCCATTGCAATTCTACTGGACTCAAGCCTTTCTGACTCTCCCTTCAACGGGCCACGGCCATCAGTGGCAAACTGTTGACAGTTACAGTTCGCTACAAACCATCTGTGAAACGGTCTCACTCTAGGCTTGAACGGGACGACACGGCACTCAGAACAATATCAAACGGTCATCGACAGGTGTTCTGTGAGGATCTGTATTGTTCTCCAATGACCCAGACCATGATCGGCTCCTTTGGACTTCATTTGTGGTAGGAAAGGGCTGACTCCAAGTTTTCTGGTTGGCAAGTGGAAAGTTTATCTCCCGGGTGCCCCAAAGTAGATATCATTGTTGTTCACTAAAGGTCCTGGTGAGTAACTTGGTGTGGAAATGTGGTCGAAAACACAGATCTGACATTTTGATTACCCCAAAGGGTCTTTCCATGCCTAACAGAGTTAACAAATAGCCCATCCAGCACCCAAGACGTGGTAGTGCCCATATAGCCCTCACCAACACGTTCAACTGGGTAAGATTTGTTTGGGACCATCTTTGCTAGTCGGTCAACAGTCCCGTTCACGGTAAGGATTTGCCGTCATTTATTGATCATCAGCAAAATGGACACCTAAATATAATAAATTATAATGTATTTTGCTGATTTTAGTCCATTGTAATAGATTAAAATCAAGCAATGCTATTATAATACATTAAAATGCATTAAAATGAGACTGGTGTTATTATAATCCATTAAAATACAATAAAATGGGATGGTATTATTATAGTACATTAAAATGCAATAAAATGAGACAGAGTTATTATAATGTAGTAAAATAGATTGTAACAGAGGCAATCAAAACAGTGCATTTTTATGCCTTCCAGAGGACAGGGAGAGGACTCTATAAAGTGAAGGGAAGCTTTTGGTTGGGGATTTGATCAATAGAAACAGCAAGGGGGTGGAGATAGGTCTTTTGAGTAAGGGGATATATTGCACTATGTGTAGTGGTAAGTATGTGGCACTGTGGTACAGTGGTCTTGAGCACCCCGTGGCTGCTAAGGTTGCTGACTAATCCACCTTGAGGTCGAGGGATAAATATTATTTCTTTTTGTCCCCGACCCCCAGGTGGGGCTGATGCATTATAATGGCTGAAATACATTATAATAGCCAGAATACATTATAACCATTTTGCTTCATTTTAATCCATTAAAATAAAGGAACAACAATTATATTACATTAAAATACACCATAATGATTATAATGTATTTTGGCCATTATAACGTATTTCACTCATTTTATTCCAATATATTTAGGTGTCCATTTTGCTGATGATAGCATCAGATAACACGATACATCTCGTTGGGCATGGGTGCTCATCAATGAGTCATTGGTGAGGGCATTGAGGGCAGGCGTGAAGGCCGTGTGGGACCCGAGAGGACTTTAAGAGGGAATATGGACTCATACTCGCCATCTGATTCTGATGGCCCACTGCGGCCAAAGTCCCAAGTGAGCTGAGAGGGGGAGATGTTGAGGTATTTGAGATAAAGGTGGGTGGTAAGCACGTGCGAGAGAAAACAGTGAAAATTCCGTTAACCAAGCGGCTGACACTGTGTGTTTCTGTCGCTTCATTGACGGCTTTACGTGGGAACCACAGGTGAAGAGTCATGATACGTGAAGAGACAAAGATGTGCAGAACTTGGACAGTGCGCAGTGCGCGTTTGTGAGGGGCAGACCGGTCCGCGGGACAGAAAGGGTCTGGACCTCTACTAAGGACGAGGAATGAGGGTTTGAGGCACTGAAGAAGCAAGAGCTTTCGAGGAGAATATTAGAGAGGGAAAGATTAGAGTTGATTTGACTAAGGAACTAGGTAATTACAAGACTCTTAAATACTAGTACTGTGGTTAAGATATCAAATAAGTGAAACGAGTACAGAGTATGGTGAGTGTGGATAATGCGGATAAAGGAAGTAAGAGATATGAGACTTGCGTACTTCGGATGTGTGACTATGGTGAAATANTGGACCCAAGTTATAACCCGTTCGTGGAGGGCGATGATCCTGTTGCTAGACATGGACATGGATTTCCGGACGCAGAGATGTCCATACTCTCATCTGTCGCGTCGAATGGTACGGCTGGCCTTTGGGAGGTTCAACGCAAACGATGTTTCTAGCACTTGGGATGCGGGGAGTCTTTTGAGGTTACTAATATGAAACAGCTAACCTCCTTATCTCGTCCCCAAGTTCTTCAATATATTACATTACTTTCGAAATACTCTCTACAGGGTTATACTGTTGTATTGTAGTATCACGCTGATAATTTTGCTTCGTTATTCGAGAACCTCAGCCCGTGAGTGTGCGATTTGAGTTGGCCCGAGGGGTGACGTGATTCGATCTCGCTGTTGTACAGAGTCGAGTTTTGGTGATGAAGCCAACGTATAGCATTGTCAGCTCATACTAACTATATGTCACCCTTGTCTGCGAGACAACGCATCAACTCTTGCAGTGGCTGGACCACGAACAAGAGCGCGACGCAAAAAAGACATGTACAAGTAAGCAGTGGGTCATTACACTAACACGGAGCACCTATCCACACTGTATACATTATACCAAAAGATAATTGATAAACAAGTCTTGATCGTGTATGTATCATGACGCCCACGGATTTCCTTCCTCCTCCTCCCCCTCCCCAAGAACATACGCAGGCGGTGTCGTGGTTGTCGCCACCTGCCGCCGCCCATGCTCATCTACACCAGTGGTTATCTCTACATCTTTTACTCCTGATTCTTGGTCAAGGTCTTGGATGACTTCCTCAACTTGCTCGCCCTCGGACTGAGATTCGATAGCACTAAGAACCTCTTCACTGGTTTCAACTTGTTGTTTGTCCCGCGAACCAGAACCAGAGCCAGCCCCAGAAACCTCAACCTCCCCTCACTCACCATCAGGTCCAACGAACCCACGTCGATAAATCTTCTTCAGCGGTGGCCGAGAATGTGAGTGTGGAGAGCTGGATGAGTCACCCAGACAAGCAGAAACAGAACCTGAAGCTAAGTCTTCCAAAACTGATCCTTTTGATGAATACCGAAATCTATATCATACCTCTACACCAGAAATGATGACTCCAGGTGCTAGCAATGCCCAGGACGATGTCCCAGATGTAGCTCCCAAAGTAGAACCCGAGACCACCGATACCACCGATGACGCTGATGCACAATGGGCCAGAACTATTTCCACGGCTGTGATTGAGACAATAAACGGCAAGATGTGAGGAGCAGACCGGTCTGCGGGACGGAAAGGGTCTGGNGCTCAAGACCACTGTACCACAGTGCCACATACTTACCACTACACATAGTGCAATATATCCCCTTACTCAAAAGACCTATCTCCACCCCCTTGCTGTTTCTATTGATCAAATCCCCAACCAAAAGCTTCCCTTCACTTTATAGAGTCCTCTCCCTGTCCTCTGGAAGGCATAAAAATGCACTGTTTTGATTGCCTCTGTTACAATCTATTTTACTACATTATAATAACTCTGTCTCATTTTATTGCATTTTAATGTACTATAATAATACCATCCCATTTTATTGTATTTTAATGGATTATAATAACACCAGTCTCATTTTAATGCATTTTAATGTATTATAATAGCATTGCTTGATTTTAATCTATTACAATGGACTAAAATCAGCAAAATACATTATAATTTATTATATTTAGGTGTCCATTTTGCTGATGATAGCATCAGATAACACGATACATCTCGTTGGGCATGGGTGCTCATCAATGAGTCATTGGTGAGGGCATTGAGGGCAGGCGTGAAGGCCGTGTGGGACCCGAGAGGACTTTAAGAGGGAATATGGACTCATACTCGCCATCTGATTCTGATGGCCCACTGCGGCCAAAGTCCCAAGTGAGCTGAGAGGGGGAGATGTTGAGGTATTTGAGATAAAGGTGGGTGGTAAGCACGTGCGAGAGAAAACAGTGAAAATTCCGTTAACCAAGCGGCTGACACTGTGTGTTTCTGTCGCTTCATTGACGGCTTTACGTGGGAACCACAGGTGAAGAGTCATGATACGTGAAGAGACAAAGATGTGCAGAACTTGGACAGTGCGCAGTGCGCGTTTGTGAGGGGCAGACCGGTCCGCGGGACGGAAAGGGTCTGGACCTCTACTAAGGACGAGGAACGAGGGTTTGAGGCACTGAAGAAGCAAGAGCTTTCGAGGAGAATATTAGAGAGGGAAAGATTAGAGTTGATTTGACTAAGGAACTAGGTAATTACAAGACTCTTAAATACTAGTACTGTGGTTAAGATATCAAATAAGTGAAACGAGTACAGAGTATGGTGAGTGTGGATAATGCGGATAAAGGAAGTAAGAGATATGAGACTTGCGTACTTCGGATGTGTGACTATGGTGAAATAGAGCCCGGATCGTGACACCATCCCCCCCCAGGACCAAGTGAATGATGAGTGAGGGCCAAATACAGTGGTGGGGGTGATATTTCTATAGATCTAAATGAGAGGGTGAGGACAGAAAAGCAAAAAGAATTGAAGTGGGACAAATAACAGTAAGGATGCTTGATGGAAGTTACTATTGGCTTCCACATCACTACTGGTAAAGGTTCCAATCCAAAAAATTAGATATCAAGTTGGATAAGGTCAAAGAAAAGGGATATAGGAAAATTGGTGGAGATAGTCATGGAATGAAATGTAGAGAATAGTCGAGGTTGGCTTTGGGTAAGCTAGTGAGGTGTATTGAGACCTTGGAAATCATGTGTGGAGGCCCAGGAGGTCATTCAAGAACTAGAGGATGATGCACTGGGGAGACCAAGGCCTTCAACATGCATGGTACTGAAGTAACATAGTTCGGAATGTGAATAGGACCAAAGCCCTAGACATGTACCATAAGACGAGGAGAATGGAGCCTGATGATAGAACCTAAGTCTCTGTCATCTGCCCAACAGAAATCTCAACAAGTTGGTCAGAGGCAAAACATGCAATGCCAACTTTGTGTGTCAAGATGAAGGAGGAGCCATGTGAGGCAAATGTGGGTGCAAGGGGAAGGAGTAATGTGGTCGTGATGGTGGCATAAGTCATTAAGTTGTAAAGTCGTAAAATAGCTGAAGGCATTGAAAGGATTTGGTGGTGTGAGGGAGTTTAAGAGTGGTGCTTTGACTTCATGGCATCAATTTCCATGGGAGTACCAAGAGGAAGTGTGGAATTGGTAGGAAGGGAAGAGGTAGTTGTGGATGTGGATAGAGGTATAGGATCAGGTTCAGGTGAGTCAACCCTAGTGTCCTTGGGCTTCCTATCCTTCTTCTTCTCCAATTTGTGTTCATAAAGATAATCATCAATTCCTGTAATAAATTCACAGTAATCTTTGAATTTTGTTGGGTGAGTGAATCTGGGGACAAAGGAGATAGCATCTTTGACAGATGCTTTAAGATGGCAATAGAGCATGTGAATCTTGGAAGCATCAGTGAGGTCAAGGTGAACAACCCATTCATTGAATCTGGCAATGTACTGGGCAGCAGATCCAGTCTGATACAGCTCGTCAAGCTTGTTCTGGGCAGTGGCAATGATGTTTGAGTCTCCGAAATGCTTTTTGAAGCTCTCTGTAAATTTCCCAAAGTCATTGAGGAGTTCCTTGTTGTTCAGCTCAATGGAGTTGTACCATTCTTTTGGTGCTCCAGAGCCAAAGTAAGTGGAAAAATAGAGGCACTTGTTGTGATCAGAAACCAAGGAACAGCGTGAGAGTTGGATCGCATTCCTGATGTCTTGGAGGAACTGGGTAACCAACAAAGCCTTGCCATTGAAGACATTTGGCTTCTTGAACTTGGGAATGCCTTTTGGCCCTTCATCTGGGACCCAGAGTTGAGTCAGATGGGCAGTGATGGCATTCAGGGACAGTGTTGCTTTTTGAAGCTCTCTGTAAATTTCCCAAAGTCATTGAGGAGTTCCTTGTTGTTCAGCTCAATGGAGTTGTACTATTATTTTGGTGCTCTGGAGCCAAGGTAAGTGGAAAAATAGAGGCACTTGTCGTGATCAGAAACTAAGGAACAGTGTGAGAGTTGGATTGCATTCCTGATGTCTTGGAGGAACTGGATAACCAACAAAGCCTTGCCATTGAAGACATTTGGCTTCTTGAACTTGGGAACGCCTTTCGGCCCTTCATCCAGGACCCGGAGTTGAGTCAGATAGGCAGTGATGGCATTCAGGGACTGGAGAGTGGCCCCCTGAGTCTGCTGCATGGTACCAAGTGTGGCTCCAAGCTGACTGACAGTCTGGTAGATGCTGTATAGGTCTGTCCAAGAGACTGCAGGTGGATTTGGATGTTCTGTGCTAGGCACCCATCCAGGAGGAACAAATTGGGATTGTTGTTGGTTGGTGCCATCAAAATTGCCAGGAATGGACATGATTACACAAAGGAATTAAGGGGTACGGGGAATTTGATTTTTCGAGGTACGGGTCGAAGAAAAGGAACGGAGCGGCGGGAACGACGGAGAATAGTGGGTGAGGACGGCATGGGTACGGCGGGATATATTTGGCAGTCAAATCAAACTGTGAGGGGCAGACCGGTCCGCGGGACGGAAAGGGTCTGGACCTCTACTAAGGACGAGGAACGAGGGTTTGAGGCACTGAAGAAGCAAGAGCTTTCGAGGAGAATATTAGAGAGGGAAAGATTAGAGTTGATTTGACTAAGGAACTAGGTAATTACAAGACTCTTAAATACTAGTACTGTGGTTAAGATATCAAATAAGTGAAACGAGTACAGAGTATGGTGAGTGTGGATAATGCGGATAAAGGAAGTAAGAGATATGAGACTTGCGTACTTCGGATGTGTGACTATGGTGAAATAGAGCCCGGATCGTGACAGCGTTATTAAAGATAACAGCCAACATGCATTTTACATGAGGTGAGATTCTTTTTAAGCGCTGTGTCCCTCTATTGGAGATTTTGACAGGCTGCTGGAAGAGGTCACTTGGCCCAGGTGTATGAATGAACAGGAATGTCGATCAGGAAGGCATCCGTTAGCATTACTATCGTAAGGCGACCTTCACAAGTCACTCACCTGCAATGTTGTTGTGCACTTTTTTACAGAAATTAAGATGGCGGTAATAAGGAGTCGAGGACAACGTATTGAACTCAGCGCCGAAGCTCTTGCGACAAGATCGATCATCGAAGGCGCCAACTGAAAATTCAGGATCTCAAGCTCTCAAGCGCTGGGACTTTGTAAGGAGTTGGGATATATTTTAAATCCACATGCCCATGGTGACCTTTCTCTGTTGTTCTAATCATGACCATCCTCTATGCTTTTGCTCTACCACTGGTCCCCAATAGTACATCATCCTCCGCCGAACCTTTGACGCTGGCTTCCGTCGACAGCTCCACTTGGGTTGCAATTCATCCCAATGTACCCAGACACGGCGAGCACAGCGCTGTTGTGTTCCTAGCGAATGCCGTGATCATGTTTTTGGCTCTCGTCGCACCGGAGCTCATTGTTTTGTGGGCAATGCGTCAATGGTTCGCGGCAAGGCAAATTAGAAAGCAGTTCAAAAGTCAGTATCATAACTTGTTCACTTCTGAATCGAGAGTGCTGATCATCTGCCATAGAGTATGGCTGGGGAATGACACATGCATTCTTCGTCCTTATGGGGGGGTTTGCACTGTATGACGGTGATAGATTCCTCTACCCCCTTTGGGAGGATTGGAACCAGAAAACCGATCGTAGGATGACAACAGTTGACTATTCGGGACACGACCGCGAACAAGCTGAGAAAATGGTGGCCGCCGGGGAGGAGACTGGGCATGTACGAATATTTCACTTCTTAGATATAGACTATCCTCTCAAGCGCTCCTCTGCAGGAGCAACCAGCGTACTCATGTCTTCTGGAATGTCTTGTTGACCAAGGACATTTATACATTACCAAGGCGGAGATAAAGGATAGAAGCCATGCAGACACATTATCCAAAGTCATTGTCATAATTCAGACTGGCTGGTTCATCCTGCAGTGCATCGTTCGTGCCATCAAGGGACTCGCCGTGACCGAACTGGAGATCGTAACCTTGGCCTTCGCTTTTCTCAACTTCATCACTTGTTCCCTGTGGTGGTACAAACCACTTGGTGTTCAATACCCCATTCGAGTACAGTTGCCTCTCGATACGCCAACAGAGTCCCTGGCTACACTTGATAGCGTCGAATCCACTTCCGCTATTATCGACGGGCTAATTGCGATTTGGTCGTTCTTCGTCTCCGACTTTTACGAGACATTCGACTACCTTTTCAACACAGACTTCTACGTGATCGCCTTCATTCCATTTTATCCATTTCTGTTCTTCCTGCTCAAGTTCATCCAGATATGCATCGGTTTGAACAAGGATGACGGGAGTTCGCGTTTTTCTTCCAGATTGAAGAGGGACCCGCCGCAGCTCTTCATTGCGTGCTACTTAACTGCAGTTAGCTTTGGAGCTCTTCACTGCATTGCTTGGTTCTTCAACTTCCCTACGGAAACGGAACGACTCCAATGGCGGATCACGTCCCTTTCGGTGACTTTTTTGCCGCTCGTGCTGGGGTTCTTTCACGCATATTTAGACGGCGTTGAATTGGGAATCATTGGGCGATGCCTCGGTTGGGTTAAACAGCAGGTCGGCGGAAGCAACATCATCTCCTTGTCCTTGTGTTTTGTCCTTGCTTTGGCATACATAGTCGCGAGGATGTTTCTCATCGTCATCGCACTGATGGCGTTGAGGAAGCCTGACCCTACTGCGCTCCATGCCATACAATGGACAAATTTCATACCACATATTGGTTGAGACTGGTAAGTGTCCTCATTCTCTCCTTCAGCCAAGTACGACTTCTGATTTCCAATCTGAATACAGTGCCGACGCGCATGAAGTTCATAACGCGGTTCCGAAGTAGCTATGGTGCAAAAGAATTTGATTCATTCGAATACCCCTTGTAAAATTTTTTGCGGTTCGGCTTGAAGTGAACCTCCAGGTGTCCTACTATCTATTGTACAATCTGAGTTATGCAGAATTCTATTCGTACCCATCTTTTCCAGGAACAACTCCATACGCTGGTCCGCCTTTCCCAAACATGTTCCTCAAATCTCCAGCTAATTTGTCTGGCTGCTCATGTGCCGCGAAATGTCCACCACGTTCTTTATTCGAAATGAAAACAATATTCTTGTCAGTGTGCCATCTATAAGATCGTAGTCAGAACAAGCACGATAATTCAGAGAGCGAGAACACTTACGATTTTGGGTTTATAATGATCTCTTTCGGGAAGATCGAGTATCCAGTTGGAATTGTAGGCATCGGGACAGCTTCAGGTCTACCTGACACAGTTCGACTTTATGGTATATTCTTAACGAGGCTGCTGGTCCCGATCGCAAGAACCAGTTATACGGATATCCAAGTCAGAACTGTCATCGTCATATTAGTTGATTCGTTGCGCCGACTGGAGAGAGAGAAAAAATGTACCTTCATCGTCATCCCAAGGATATGCATCTGTCCAGACAACCATTTTCTCATAAATCCATGCTAGAAGACCGACTGGCGAATCTGTCAGGCTATACCCAATGGTTTGGGGCTGCGTTGACTGTTCCAGGAAGTAGCCATATCCTTTCGTCCGGAACCACTCCGATCGCTCGAGCCGTTCGAGATCTTCCTTGTCATACTTTGTGGGGTCGACATATTCTGGAGGGCCAGACACACTAGAATGCAGACATCAAGTGAGAACGGGAAGAGCGGTGAAGGTGGAAGCATACAGTGGGAAATTGGTGTGCCAAGCCTTGACATGTTTGCCGCCGTATGTAGAAGCCGTGGCGTGGGTGACCTTGAACAGACAGCATGAGATCTAGATGGGCTTGTGCCACGGATGAGAGGGAACGTACGCCAAAACCCCAATCTCCACCCTGCGTGACTGTAAACACGAGCCATGATGAATGAGCCATGTTAATGGTAGTGAGAAACTCGTAACACACCATATTCTGTATACCCAAGCGCTAGCATGAGTTTATGACCAACCTGGGGTTTCGAATTACCACTACCCTGAGCAAGTGAACATGAAAGAACAGACCTCTGCGTATTGCGATAGGTCGAAACCTTTCTTCTTTGTTCCTTCAGAGAAGCCAAACCCAGGAAGACCCAAGCCAACTACGTGGAAGCTGGGCATTCCCAGTTCAGTAGCCGTCAACAGCGGCAAGATCTTCCTGAGTTCGAGGAAGCTTCCGGGTCCTGCCACATTCGTTAGTGATCGCAATCAAGCATGAACAACAGGACCACTTACATCCATGAACGAACAACAACGGGATGGCATTCACCACTTCACTCTTCTTGTGAATGTAGTGAATATTCAGCACTCCATGCCCCTCAACCTCGATATCCCTCGTGTATTGCGACAGCTCCTCATTCAGGACTTTCTCGTACTTTCTCCAGTCATATACATCCTTCCATCTGGCGAGCAGCCTGCGAATATCGGCGAGAGGTGCACTGTAGTCCCATCCTGCTTCATCGATTTCGTCAGGGAGGCGAGTGAGCTTTAGTTTCGGTCAAGAGCTTCGTCTGGTACGGCGATCTTGAGGGAATAATGTTAAGTAGACAGAAGGGACACGGCGTCTTTATATGTTGCCATTGTGAAGTATTTTTAATTCTCGGGCTCGCCATAGTATCATTAACAAGCGTTCCTAAGTCGCCTGTTCCAGTGGATGACTGATCAAGCGGGGAGGTCTAGTCGGGATACTGAGTCGTGAGATATGTATTGGACTAAGGACTTGAGAGAAGGAATTCACCTTGCTTGTCAAGATCCTTCGAATTCAGCCGCCGGAACCTATATCGTATAAAAGGCTAGATACCTGTTCCGTCGGCACCACGGCTCAGCGCTCATGGCCTTCCACTCTGACTGCTGGGGCAACACGCGAAAAGACTTCAGCACTCTTGAACTCGTGCAACAAGGTAAACCAGGTTCGATATTACTGCACTCATAGCAGTTGTTGTTGAAACAGAATCTGGATCTGTGACCCATTCTAGATCCTCCGAAAGATTTAGCTTCATGGCCAAGTCTGTTATTTTTTCGGCACCTACTTCTATTCCGTTGAAGACAAGTAAGGTGAGGCGCCGCCGCAGGCGGCAATTCTTCGGAATGAGTGTCGTGGGCAGGCAAGAGTTTGTAGCGAAAAGTGCACCCGATACAAGGCGAACGCAGCTGTTGACATACGATGAGGTGACCCAATTCGGCCAAGACACCATTAGAAAACGCATTTTAACCAGTCCCATCGCCTCACCATGTATAAAATTTCATCACCACTTCTAGTCCCCCAGATCACGTCTCTCACTGAGGAGTGCACTGTTTCCTTCTGATGCATACTTGACTGTTATTGTGTGCGTTCATAATCTTTACGAGTACTCTGAGAACACAGGTCAGCGAAAAGGATTACTAGACTATCGTTAACGAAGAAACGCACTAGAATTCACGCAGTTTCAAGTCGCGCCCACGATGACTCGAGGTTCATAAAGTGCACTGCGCGACGTAACTCGGAGTCGCAGAGAAAACAGAGCTTCCCCACCTCCCGAAAAGGGTCGAAATCACGCCTCACGCGTCATGCGCGCCAAAGATTTTGCCAAAGATTGTACAAATAATAGGCAGATTTAGACGCCAAAGTGAACATAATCACGAAAGTACAAAAGTTTCGAAGCCGAGGCCTCCTTCAAATTCTATGTTATGTAGAGAGCATCCGAACCTCTCAGAGGGAGAAAAGTCTCGAACCGTCCAGACCAACGCCAGCGTGGGGTTCGCATAAGCTTCCCTCGATCTGGAAATCAAGTTTAGTGGAGGGTTATCTCGAACAAATTTCGTATCACCTTTTCGACAACACCAGATATCTCAACCTCGTAGTCCGGCATCCAAAGGCTAACCTAAAGGGCCTATCAAGATCAGAGCCCTGCTACAGCAGTAAGGGGAACGCTCGCTCCCACCTAAACCACGTATGCCCCCCTCCGATGATGATCACAACCGGTTTCACCAACAACGCCTCTGCCTTCACATTGCTTGAAAGTACGGCGAGATGTGATGGATGACGGGGAGTGTGTAATTCCAATTTCCTGTGGTGACGTCTTGTGAGTGACAGATTGGAACTGAACGGGACTTTGGGAATGCCCACCATATCGACTCGCGGAGTCAACTAGCGGTACACTCGTAACCTTGACATCTTGACACGTCCCTTCCAGGGCGCGCATTGGAAATTCGTCTTCCCGAGCTGCTCTGTCGCTTTCGCAATCGGTTCCGGTAAACAGAACTCCGATGACTGATGAATACCTTCATGCAAAGCTCAAAGAGAGAAACATGAGGTTTTCGAAATGGCACTATGTTCAAAATTTTAGTTCTGGCCTTGCAGAAGACGAAATGCACACACCTAGCTATTTGGGAAGCCTGGTCAATTTTGACCAAAACAATATATCGCGACCGTACAGCGCCGAGTTGATAATCCTTCACTAGTACAAGGCCACTGTTAGCATAGCGGGAATCGACAGTGTTTGTTCACCTTCGAACACCTCATCTTGGCATATACGCCGGCAAGCCCCATGCGACAAGAAGCCTCTTCTTGAATCGTTTCTTTCCTTTTTTTTGGAGGCTACCGGGGACGATCTAATGGCTTCCGCACGGATGCTTTCATATCAACCTTGATCTAGTGGCGATATCATGCGGGGGAGATAATCTTCATCTTGCATTTGAATTTGGTCGTCGACAGCTGGCAGACTGAAAAGGTCAGTTATCAACCCAAGACGCGAAAAGAAGGATAACTCACAATGGCATCCGTCCTGGATTTTCTCCCCAAACCCATTCGAGACCTATTTAGCGAGCTTTCGAACGGGAGGTGCCCCAGGCCCATAATATGCTTTCGTACGGGAGTGAATTTCGATAGTAGAAATGAGTACCAGACAGGCCAATCGATGCCGAAATCGTCCTGAAATTAGGAATGCATTGGAAAGAGTGGAGACAAGATCAGGAAAAGGCGTATACTTGGTACGAACTATCGAAGCGTTGACGTTCTAACTCCGGGAAAATTTTTTTTTTCTTGATCAGATTTGGAATCGTCTTCTCGCCGCGGGTGCCTTGAGGTCTCTCTGGGAATTATGCCCATTTTTTGTCCATTTTATCGTCTTTTGGGCTTTGAGGCATGAATTGACACAGTGAGAGGAAAAGAGGTCACGCAGTGCGTGGGAATGATGATGACCCGTTACGCTCTCCACCTCCGACCTCGGCCACACATACTGTAACGCCGACATGCAGCTTATTCTGGAGTTGTTGGATTATCACTGGTAATGACTTGTTACAGGTCTTTCAGTTGTCTTTCGGGTCTGTCTACAACCTTTGGAATGAATTTCGAACGATGACGAGACCCTCAAGGCGGACTTCGAGATCGGCCCAATTACTAGACGCAAATCCTACACGCAATTTTGGGCTTCGCCCATCAAGATCCCACTGGACTCAAGCCTTTTTGGTTCTCCCGCCTAGGGATGCGTATCGTGTCCTCGACGAGTCACGGCCGTCAGCAAACCGTTGGCGGTCACGGTTCGCTACAAACCGTCCGTGAAACGATCTCATCCTAGACTTGAACGGGACGGCATGGTACTCGGAGCGGTATAAAACGGCCATCGACAGGTATTCGGCGAGGATCTATGTTATTCTCCGATTTTTTGGACTATAGTCAGCTCCTTTGGACTTCATTTATGGTAGGAAAGAGCTGACCTCAAGTTTTTTGGTTGGCAAGTGGAAATCACATCTCCTGGGTGCCCCAAAGTAGGTATCATTGTTGTTCACCAAAGATCCCGGTGAGCAGCTTTGTGTGAAAATGTTGTCGAAAACACTGAAAGCTGACATTTCGATTGCCCCAAGGGGTCTTGCCATGCCTGACAGGAATAGCCCATCCAGCGCCCACCAACCCGTTCAACCAGTTAACATCCGTTTGGGACCGTTTTTGCTGGTCGGGTCCCGTTCACGGTAGTATGACAGGACGGCGACGGGTACCATTTGACGGCACCCATGAACTGTCAAGAACAGGCACGGTGCGCATTTCTATGGTTGCCGGCGAAAACGCAGCGGACTGTTTGATACTCGAGCTTTACTCGAAAGATGAACAAAGACTTTGGGAAAGCGGGGAAATCACAAGTACGTGGCTTCATATTTGTCTGACAGCAGAAGGTTGAGAAAGATTTCATCCAGCGGGGCGCCACATTGTTTGACGAGTCCTGAGATCTACGCTTACCCAGTCGGAGTAGCGGTACTACCCTCGTGGTGAGCCTATTTCCCTTTTGCGAGTACCGAGTACTAAGCCTCTGTTCACGTCCGCAGGCTACCCCCGGGTAACCAAATCGACAAAGAGAGCTAATATTATTCTGGCTGTCTAGCAGGTTACCTCTCGTTGAGCAAAATGGGATATATATGTTAGTACAGTGCGTGATTTAATTTACCGAATTCGGTCTCGTCACCTCATGGCAAGCTTGCCAAACGTTCGTTCATAGCATACAATGTCACGCTTACACCAACATGATCTATATTCCTGCTCTCATCCATCCCAGTCTACGTCTAAGTAAACAATGACGAGTCTGAACAGAGGTTGAACTGTGTTGTGGGCCTCGGAAGATTCTGAATACCGAGAAGTCGAGTGTGCCGGATACGCAACAGTAACCGGAGCAAAGTAGGCGTCTTTCCAGCTCTATAGTCTGAGAACTCAATCATTCTATGACAGGAGAGTCCACATGAATGATAAATTCACGGCCTCGTGTATATCTTCTTTCCGCTCTACTTTACCTCACGTCCATTGAGAACCGCGCAGCGTATTTAATTCAGCGCCGAAGCTCTTGCGATAAGATCGAAGGCGCCAACTGAAAATTCAGGATGTCAAGCTCTCAAGCGCTGGGTCCTTGTAAGGAGTTGGGATAAATTTTAAATATCCGTTACGGGTACCACTGGAAAGAGACAACAAGATTAGTACTGGTAGGAGATACGAAAAGCTCTACCACTGGTCCCCAATAGTACATCATCCTCCGCCGAACCTTTGACGCTGGCTTCCGTCGACAGCTCCACTGCGACATGCGATGACCTTCATGGTTGTCGCACCGTTGCAAACATCGTATGGAGCTGTTTTTCTGTCGTCTTCATCTGCACTTGGGTTGCAATTCATCCCAATGTACCCAAACACGGCGAGAATGGTGCTGTTGTGTTTCTAGCGAACGCCGTGATCATGTTTTTGGCTCTCATTGCACCGGAGCTCATTGTAAACACCCGTTACGCAGTTACCAAGCGCCGTTCCGTTTAATCTTTCGTCAAGTTTGGTCAATAACATAACTTGTTCACTCTGAATCGAGAATGCTAATCAACTGCCTCAGAGTATGGCTGGGGAATGACACACGCATTTTTCGTCCTTATGGGAGGGTTTGCGCTGTATGACGATGACAGATTCCTCTACCCCCTTTGGGAGGATTGGAACCAGAAAACCGATCGTAGGATGACAACAGTTGACTATTCAGGTCACGACCGCGAACAAGCTGAAAAAATAACGGCCGCCAGGAAGGAGAATGAGCATGTACGAATATTTCACTTAAGTATAGACTATCCTCTCAAACGCCTCTCTGCAGGAGCAACCAGCGTACTCATGTCTTCTGGAATGTCTTGTTGACCAAGGACATTTATACATTACCAAGGCGGAGATAAAGGATAGAAGCCATGCAGACACCACATTATCCAAAGTCATTGTCATAATTCAGACTGGCTGGTTCATCCTGCAGTGCATCGTTCGTGCCATCAAGGGACTCGCCGTGACCGAACTGGAGATCGTAACCTTGGCCTTCGCTTTTCTCAACTTCATCACTTGTTCCCTGTGGTGGTACAAACCACTTGGTGTTCAATACCCCATTCGAGTACAGTTGCCTCTCGATACGCCAACAGAGTCCCTGGCTACACTTGATAGCGTCGAATCCACTTCCGCTATTATCGACGGGCTAATTGCGATTTGGTCGTTCTTCGTCTCCGACTTTTACGAGACATTCGATTACCTTTTCAACACAGACTTCTACGTGATCGCCTTCATTCCATTTTACCCATTTCTGTTCTTCCTACTCAAGTTCATCCAGATATGCATTGGTTTGAACAAGGATGACGGGAGTTCGCGTTTCTCTTCCAGACTGAAGCGGGACCCGCCGCAGCTCTTCATTGCGTGCTACTTAATTGCAGTTAGCTTTGGAGCCCTCCACTGCATTGCTTGGTTCTTCAATTTCCCTACGAAAACGGAACATGAGGTTACCGCCTAGTGCAGGGAAAGCCACTGAAAAAACGGCGAGCACGACCCCTTCTTTCACGCATATTTAGACGGCGTTGAATTGGGAATCATTGGACGATGTCTCGGTTGGTTTAAACAGCAGGTCGGCGGAAGCAACATCATCTCCTTGTCCTTGTGTTTTGTCCTTGCTTTGGCATACATAGTCGCGAGGATATTTCTCATCGTCATCGCACTGATGGCGTTGAGGAAGCCTGACCCTACTGCGCAGGTACGGTATGTTACCTGTTTAAAGTATGGTGTATAACCAACTCTGACCATTCAATCCTCATTCTCCTTCAGCCAAGTACGACTT
Source organism: Moniliophthora roreri (assembly GCA_001466705.2). Classification (NCBI taxonomy): domain Eukaryota; kingdom Fungi; phylum Basidiomycota; class Agaricomycetes; order Agaricales; family Marasmiaceae; genus Moniliophthora; species Moniliophthora roreri. The sequence goes on along the minus strand of LATX02000231.1, from coordinate 267,470 downwards.
CTGATTTCCAATCTGAATACAGCGCCGACGCGCACGAAGTTCACAACGCGGTTCCGAAGTAGCTATGGTGCAAAAGAATTTGATTCGTTCGAATATTCTTTGTAAAAAAATTTTTGCGGTTCAGCTTGAACTGGACCTGCAGGTGTCCTACTATCTATTGTACAATTTGAGTTATGCAGAAATCTATTCGTACCCGTCTTTTCCAGGAACAACCCCATATGCTGGTCCGCCTTTCCCAAACATGTTCCTCAAATCTCCAGCTAATTTGTCTGGCTGCTCATGTGCCGCGAAATGTCCACCACGTTCATGGTTCGAAACGAAAACAATGTTTTTGTCAGTGTACCATCTATAAGATCGTAGTCAGAACAAGCACGATAATTCAGAGAGCGAGAACACTTACGATTTTGGGTTTATAATGATCTCTTTCGGGAAGATCGAGTATCCAGCTGGAATTGTAGGCATCGGGACAGCTTCAGGTCTACCTGCCACAGTTCGGACCTCATGGTATATTCTTAACGAGGCTGCTGGTCCCGATCGCGAGAACCAGTATACGGATATCCAAGTCAGAACTGTCATCGTTATATTAGTTGATTCACTGCGCCAACTGGAGAGAGAAAAAAATGTACCTTCATCGTCATCCCAAGGATATGCATCTGTCCAAACTATCATTTTCTCATAAATCCATGCTAGGAGACCGACTGGCGAATCTGTCAGGCTATACCCAATGGTTTGGGGCTGCGTTGACTGTTCCAGGAAGTAGCCATATCCTTTCGTCCGGAACCACTCCGATCGCTCGAGCCGTTCGAGATCTTCCTTGTCATACTTTGTGGGGTCGACATCTTCTGGAGGGCCAGACACACTAGAATGTAGACATCAAGTGAGAACGGGAAGAGCGGTGAAGGTGGAAGCATACATTGGGAAATTGGTGTGCCAAGCCTTGACGTGTTTGCCGCCGTATGTAGAAGCCATGGCGTGGGTGACCTTGAACAGAATGCATGAGATCTAGATGGGCTGCACGGTGCCTACTCTCCCTTGCATGCGGTTTTGGGGTTAGAGGTGGGACGCACTGTGTAAACGCAAGCCATGATGAATGAGCCATGTTAAGGATAGCGAAAAACTCGTCACACACCATATTCTGTATACCCAAGCGCTAGCATGAGTTTATGACCAACCTGGGGTTTCGAATTACCACTACTCTGAGTAAGTGAACATGAAAGAACAGACCTCTGCGTATTGCGGTAGGTCGAACCCCTTATTCTTTGTTCCTTCAGAGAAGCCAAACCCAGGAAGACCCACGCCAACGACATGGAAGCTGGGCATTCCCGGTTCAGTAGCAGTCAACAACGGCAAGATCTTTCTGATTTCGAGGAAGCTTCCAGGCCCTGCCACATTCGTTAGCGATCGCAATCAAGCATGAACAACAGGACCACTTACATCCATGAACGAACAAAAGCGGGATAGCATTCGTCACTTCACTCTTCTTGTGAACGTAGTGTATATTCAGCACTCCATGCCCCTCAACCTCGATATCCCTCGTGTATTGCGACAGCTCCTCATTCAGGACTTTCTCGTACTTTCTCCAGTCATATACATCCTTCCATCTGGCGAGCAGCCTGCGAATATCGGCGAGAGGTGCACTGTAGTCCCATCCTGCTTCATCGATTTCGTCAGGGAGGCGAGTGAGCTTTAGTTTCGGTCAAGAGCTTCGTCTGGTACGGCGATCTTGAGGGAATAATGTTAAGTAGACAGAAGGGACACGGCGTCTTTATATGTTGCCATTGTGAAGTATTTTTAATTCTCGGGCTCGCCATAGTATCATTAACAAGCGTTCCTAAGTCGCCTGTTCCAGTGGATGACTGATCAAGTGGGGAAGTCTAGCCGAGATACTGAGTCATGAGATATGTATTGGACTAAGAACTTGAGAGAAGGAATTCACCTTGCTTGTCAAGATCCTTCGAATTCAGCCGTCGGAGCCTATATAAAAGGCTAAATGCCTGTTCCGTCGGCACTCCGACTGCTGGGACAGCACGCGAAAAGACTTACTTCAGCACCCCTGAGCTCGTGCAACAGGGTAAACAAGGTTCGAGATTACTGCGCTCATAGCAGTTGTTAAAACAGAAGCTGAATCTGTGACCCATTCTAGATCCTCCGAAAGATTTAGCTTCATGACCAAGTCTGTCATCTTCGGCACCTACTCTTATTCCATTGAAGGCGAGCAAGGTGAGGCGCCGCCGCAGGCAGCACTTCCCCGAATACTGAAAGAACTCAGTAAACGAACTATCAGCTATCGGTTGTGCTTTCGAATAGATATTACGTAGGCGAGGAACGAGAAGGAAGGGTCTGTAAGAGCTTGTCGCAGTCGATGTAATATGTGGTACTCCACCTTACCGAGAATGTTGGCCCGAGTGCCAATCAGGCGCGTCGCGTAGATTGTTTTTGTACAACTCTTTACATCGTACCACTTGGTAAACACCTTCCTAAGACCTCTCGACACCAGCTGGACTCGCCTCGTGAGAACTATCTTCAACCATATTGAAACCAGTCGATAGCCTGGTTAGTGTGTGTAGGGAAGACATCACCGATATTTCCGGTTATTTTTGGTAAGGTGGCGCATCGTGGAGTATTATGAAAGTTACCAGGGCTTTTGTTAACCTGGGGGAGTATATCAGAAATGTTGATACAGGAAATCGGTTTGAAACCCTGCCTGGCGAAGCGGCTTTATGATCCAGATGCCTAGATATGGAGCCTGGATAAAGGTGCTGCGATAGTCCAGATATGTTAAAGGAGTATTTTCCCGCAATCGAGTGCTGACCAGGACTGACAAATGGCAATTCTTGGGAATGAGTGTCGACCCGTCCGTTCTCCAACATCGCTTTTCACGTAGGCTATGTTGGCGAACGCAGCTGCTGACATACGATGATGAGATGATCCAATTCGGCCAAGACACCATTAGAAAACGCACTTTAACCAATCCCATCACCCCACCATGTATAAAATTTCATCACCTCTTCTAGTCCCCCAGATCACGTCTCTCATTGAAGAGTGCACCGTTTCCTTCTGATGTATACCTGACTGTTATTGCAGTAATGTGCGTTCATAATCTTTACGAGTACTCTGAGAACACAGGTCAGCGAAAAGGATTACTAGACTATCGTTAACGAAGAAACGCACTAGAATTCACGCAGTTTCAAGTCGCACCCACGATGACTCGAGGTTCATAAAGTGCACTGCGCGACGTACTGTAACTCGGAGTCGGAGAGAAAATTTTATTAGGTAATTGGTTGTTCCCTGCCTTCTTCCGCATCAACCGCGAGCAGTGTACAGCGTATATTGCCCAATACATCCTAAATATCATCCTATCCAACGCCGAAGGATACTTCAGAATCTTCTATCAAGTCCAAGAGGAGAAATTGGCCGAATACTCCCGATGCCAATCCTCATATCTCACAGTTCATACCCGTACCAGCCCGAGAATAGGAGTTCATCATTATCCATTTTTCTTCACTTATGCCTTCAGCAGACCCATTTTCCCACCTGACAACTCGCGCTCCTCGCGCAACCAAATACTCCGTCCGAGCCGTCCATTTCCCAGCTCCCAACTTCCTACGCCTCCTCTTACCCTTCAAGCATTGTCTCCACATGTACCGGTATAATGAGGGTAGATCGGGGATAGAGAGACCCGATTGATTAGCCATTACAAAAAAAAAAAACGCTCGCAGTTCCTAACCGGGAAGTATCACAAGACTACATCAAGCCCGTCGGGCACTATAGGTGCCTTCAGATGCATGAACGGCCATGTAAGCCAAGTCTATTAAATGTGCTGCCTTTCGCTAATCGCTCATTTTCGAATGTTTGGAATGCATGCCGCCTCCTCGTGCATTTCACTTGTCAAAATCCCATGTGTCCTGCAGTCAAGGCGCCAGCATGTTGAGCCTTACCATGTAAAACCCTTCCTTCGTTTATCCTATATGCCAAATATCCCAGGAGTAGTACAGGCTGTCGACACGTCCCAGCAATGCTTTTCTTGTATGCTCTCGCTCGTCCCGTACTTTCCGACAGCCCCTCCGCTACCCTCCCCTCGTTGCGTGCACCCATTCCAGACCATAACGTTTCTGCTGAATGTGACGATTTCCATTACTGTCGCACCCTTACCAATGTCGTATGGAGTTGTTGGTCAGTCGTTTTCATCAGTACATGGGTCTCAATTCACCCGAATGTGCCCAAGTACGGTGAACATCCGGCTGTCGTTGTTATGAAAAACGGCATCACCATGTTCATGGCACTCATTGCTCCGGAGCTCATCGTCCTCTGGTCAATGCGGCAGTGGTTTTCGGCTCGCAAAATAGCGAAGCAATTTAAGAGTAAGTGCCGCTGGTTTCTGAGATTGGTTTTGTTTACAATGCTCACTGGCTACTAAGAGTATCACTGGGGAATGACGCATGCATTCTTTGTGCTCATGGGAGGTTTTGCGCTGTACGACGGCGACGAGTTCCTCTTTTTCCTTTGGGAAGACTGGAATAAAACCCCAGGTGCGGGACAAGACCGTCGCATAATGGAAGAAATAGCGGCTACTGGGCGAGGACATAAAACGGCCGATGATCCTCAAGATTCTAATGTCTCGCATAGTGTATGCCTTTGGACTTCTGCAAACATCTCTTCACTCTGACTGATGCCAAAACTCCTGAATAGGGCCAATCATATTCATGCCTCTTGGAGTTTCTGCTCGATAATGATTTCATAAAGCTCACAGAAGCTGAGATTCAAGATAGAAGCCACGCAGATGCCCTTACGAAAGGAATCGCCCTCATCCAGACTACCTGGTTCATCCTGCAATGCATTGCCCGTGCAATACAGGGACTCACTGTCACCGAGCTCGAGATCATCACAATGGCCTTCGCGTTACTCAATTTCATTGTATACTTCCTGTGGTGGAACAAACCCTTACGTGTTCGCTACCCGGTCCGAGTCACGCACCGTGCTTCACCTCCATCCAAAGCTGCGGCACCACGTTCTCCGAATGTGCAGATGTCGGCGTGCGCTGCGATCATAGCGTCCATTCGATCCAATTTTGACAACACGTGCAGAAATTTCCCACTCCCTCGCGTCGTCACCTTTCTCCTCTGGCCACTCCTGTCGCTGCTTACCAAGTTCAACAGGATGCTGGTTGGTCAGAACATGGACGATGCCGGAAATCCCTTCTCCTCAAGGCTTGCAAAGGATCCAGTCAGAATGTATGCTGCATGCTATTCCATTGCAGTTGGATTCGGAGCTCTTCATTGCATTGGGTGGTCCTTTCACTTTCTTTCGGAAGCGGAGCGGCTCCAGTGGCAGATCCTCTCCCTAATGGTGACTTTTCTACCGGTTGTGCTTGGGGTTGTACACCTCAGTGTCACCCATCGCAATGCTATAGCGGCTTTTCTCGAAGATTGGCCTAAATGGTTCGCCAAGCTGCTTTCAGCCATTGTCGTGTTGTCTATCCTGTTGTTGGCGATAACTTATATAGTCGCCCGAGTATGGCTTATTGTCCTGGCGTTGATGGCATTGCGAGAGTTGCCTAACGGCGCGTATAAAACTCCGCAATGGACTACATTCATCCCCCATGTCGGATGACTCTTTGGTACGCGTAGATCGCAGTTACATTTTCGGGTTATTTATCTGTACTTTGCTTTCAGCTCGAGGATACTCGACAGCACTGTGTTGAATTGATACAGTATGCTCATGGGATGTAAAGGATAGGTCCAGTAGAAGATAAATGTACTTGTACACGAGCGTACCGATATATATCTGGTCTTCTGGGTATTGTACAGTTTGGGCGACTGAGTTACACCTTTTCAAGGAACAACTCCACACGCTGGTCTGCCTTTCTCAAACGTCTTCCTCAAATCTCCAACCAATCCAACTAGCTGGTCATGTGCAGCAAAATGCCTACCACGTTCATGAATCAAAATGAGAACAATATGTTTGTCAGTGTACCATCAACTATATAAGGTCGTAGTCAGAAGGAGCATGCCACTTGAGTGGGCAAGACCACGTACAACTTTGAGCCTATCATGATCTCTTTCAGTGAGAATGAATATATCCAACTGGAATTGGAGGCGTTGGGACGATTTCAAACCCGCCTGAATCAGCAACCTCATAGGACACTCTTGTTGAAGGTGCTGGTCCCAATTGCGAAAACCAGTATACGAATATTCAAGTCAAAACTGACATCGTCATATTAGTTCATGCGCCAACTGAAGGGACGAAAACATACCTTCATCGGAGCTGATGCCACAGGTGAGATGGAACCTACGCCAAAACCTGAATCTCCACTTTTTTAATCTCACACGACAAGCCGGCATTTGCTCAAAATAAATATCGCCACCATGTCATGAGATTCCTGATCGCTTGAATCTTTGAAATCCTTTTCTCTCCTGGGTATACACGCCCTAAAACGTAATCCCACCCTGAAGTACTCCAATGAGGGTCGTGCATTTGACAGTACTCCCAATTCACTGGATAAAACCCACCCGTCGCCCAATCAACAATACCAGTGATGGTCAATCCCTTGACAATTATGTCCCTGGGCAGAAGGTCCAACAGAGGGTGTAGGTCCTTTGGAATGATTTGTGGCTAAGCCAGTGAGTACCGTTACAATTATTCCACTTACCTCCCACAGCAAGGCAGCCATTGGAATGGTCTTTGGTATACCCTGCCCATTGTGCTTCATTCCAATTATTGACCTCTCCACTGATTCTTTCCTCTTCCAGCTTTCTTCCAATTCTGTTCCAATTTCCAACCTTTCCAGCTCCATCACCTCTCCAATTGTATATTCTTATACTTCTGCTATCTAATTCCCATCTGTCTCTAATTCACCAACTCTCCAACACAACTGATAATGTATGAACTTTTCTAATCATACCCAGGCTATACCAAAAAATTCCTAAACAGAATTAAACAGGATTAAACTTTTTACTATACATTCCAGTGAGTATGTCATAGCCACTGTAGAGTAAATATATACATTAAACACACCACTACCCTGTAAGTGTCACTTCATCGATGACTCGATGACTTCCGATTACACGAAACAACTGTACTTTAGTCACACCAGAGTCACATACTAGTCACAGAATAGTAACACGAGTAACATGAGTCTCTTCCATGATGCTGTATTGACACCTTCAAGTTCTGGGCTCTCTCACACATTCAGCCTATGGGTCATTGCAAGAAGAAGAATGATAGTGACACACCAGCTTATGTGAAGCCAGCAAGTAACTGCAAGGCTCATCCTGCTCTCCTGCCTATCAATTGGACCAATGAACTTATTCATCAACTTCTCACCATTATTGAGCACCCATACATTTAGAAAAAGATTATTGGAACCAAAGATAGTAATGAGGAACTGGTGGTGTGTTCTCTGTTCCATGCTTACTGTCATTTTTGGTAACTTCTCCCATGCTTGCAGAAAACGGATGGGGCTTTGAAGAATTGCATGTATGGTGAAATTGCCAAGGAGATGTTTCCAGAAATGTACATGACAGATTCCAAGAGCATGATTTCAAGGATCAGGAGCAAAATTTCCAAGTGCGTACACCTTTTTTGGCCATAGTTATCCAAGGTTGACATGACACCATTAGCTTGCAAACTACTTACTGGAAAAAGGCTGAAGGACTCAAAGAGACAGGTGGTGGGCTCAAGAAAGATGTCCCATTGTTTGTCCCAAGCACAGGGCCTGATCATGACACTTGCAAGCTTGCCCAAAACCTTTGGAATAAAATTACTAATGACTGGCCCTTCTTTCCATGCTGCCACAATCTCTGGGCCACTCGTATTGGTACCATACCCCCAGTCACAACAACAGGTGTGGGTCCCAATGGCTGCTCCCATGTTGTCAACTGTCCTGTCTCTAGGCCATCATCAAACAGCCCACAACCTGATGGCTCCTCACATTCTCAATATGCACAAGCTTCTGGGCCTGGTCAATCCACCTTTGTATTTCCAACACCACACAAGTTCAATGGTGTAATTGATCCTGCACTAATTGAAGAAGATGTAAGTCATGTATTCAACTTTACTCTTCTCAGACTCATATTTTGAATGGAGGCCAATACTTGTCAGACTGCTAGTCAGCAGGATTCTGTCCAGCTGCCACTTGAGAAGGATAATGATGCATTGCTTGAGACACCAGTTCCAAAATCAGTGTTGCATGCTGCCTCCAGTGGTCCAGTGTCTGGTTTGGCACAGAAAGCAAACCAATTCACAATTTGAAAGCCTCAGTCAAAGTCAGATCCAAGGGATGAGCTACTTGCTATTGCATGGTGAGGATCATTAGTATCTTTAAGAAAATATACTTATATGTTCTGGTGTAGAGAGGGAATGGAGTTTGCTCACAAACATGCTGTTCAGCAACTTTGGAATGAAGCTGCTCAGCTCAGGCTCCAGTGTGGACAGTTATGACTTGAAGAGTGGAGGGCATTGCAGTGGGAGTATGAGAAAGGCTTTATTGATACTCTATGGATGAAGAAGCATATGTGAAAGCTTCAGGATTCAGACAGTAAGGATGATGATCTTCTTGAGTCACCTATATGTCATCCTCAGAAGAAGCTCCCAATCATATACTGCCTTGAAAACTTCTCCTGAGGTGCCACCTTCAACATCAATAACAAGATTATGAAGGATAATGCAAATGGTAATCCATCAACATGCTGCTACATGATCCCAATCACTGCCNCAATTGCCTCAAAGCAACGATCAGTTGCTTTGGCCACAAGTCCCTCTGAGCACCCAAACATGCAAGCAACACCCCAAACATCAGCACTGTTCCCATAATGTTCAAGGCAATAAAGAGTAATAGCTAACTGGAGCTTGATTGGTGCTTGCAACTGGTTTGTAGTTGTTGGTAAAAATGACATGATCAGAGATCATATTAAGGATGAAGTTGAAAACATATGGAGAGACCCGAACCATGTCCTCAAACTGGGAATGATGGCAAGGGTCTGCAGCATACTCCTGGAGGAGCCGAAATTGGGATACTTTAGGAACAGGAGACCCAGGACGAAGGACACGAGTGGTGTGAAGGTGGAGAAGGGTTCGTAAATCAGCAAGTAATAGCTGCCATTCCAGTTCTGGATCTGGGGCTTGGAGTCGGTATAGATAGGGAGTTACAAGGCGGATGAGCATGAAGAGCTGGTATGCTTCAATAATCTCCTGCCGATATGTAGTCGAAGGCATGATGAGCGCCGGGAAGAAGAAATTATTGTTCTTAATTTGGGAATCACAGCGTGACAGCACTAGGTAATTTACATGAGGCGCAGTAAGGCGCAGTAGCCCTCAGTAGCTCAGTAGCTACTTCACCGTGAACGTCCCTAGTATTTCGCCACATACTAATGCAATTCTTTTCCTAAAACCCGTTACCAAGTGCTATGAACCCCTCAGATACCACACAGCGTCGAAATACGCTACCGAGTTCCTTCAGTCCGTTAAATTCCTCATCGTCCGTCCCATCTGACAGCTTTTCAGCCATTACACCAACAGCTCCCCAAATAAGAGACCGAGGACGAAGAGTTACGAGAAATACTGGTCCTTCAGTCCCTCATGTCCCACATTTGACGCCGCTAAGTTCCATTCAGCAACACAAGCATGACCCAGTCTCGAGGATAACGTGGCCGGCCTGTTACTCGCAACGTCTCTACAAGACCGCCCCCAGAGATTCCTATTGCGCCGTCTCCGACATCTTTGGCTGATTTATTGACCCAGGATCCCCTTGCCACTCCAATTACGTCCCGGACTTATACACCTCCCACACTATCACTCCCACGTCTAGTGCTGTTCAATTCATGGGAGGAGAGGCCGAGACACTACACAGGGATGTTGAAGTCTGAGATGTGGAAGGATTGGTGATGGTTGATGGGATACCCCTTCGTTCAGCGAAAACCCCATTCTGATATACAAGACACCGTCTGCCAGTGCCACGTCATTCAATACACTACCAGAATCACCGATAGAAACTCGGAATATGCCTGTGACGCAACCTGTAGCCTCGTTATCATCCTCTGATGACGATATAGAGGTATTCACGGATGAATCGCTGTCCCAACCAGCAAAGGTACTTAGCGAGCGTCAGAGAGTCGAGAAGGGACGCCGATATATTCGACACAGTGCCTCAATTTATCACAGCGTTCACCAAGCAAATACCACGAGACGACACCAATGTTGGCCAGACCCACCGAATACACCTTCAGCAGTTCTTGCAGGGAAACCTTCGCGTCAAGAGCCGGTTCACATCACGGAGAACGCGCGAATACATTGCTACAGCCAGCCCAGCTATCAGTCGAATGAGGTGCGAACAGACTTCCATCCCGAGCGACTCCCAGCCGATATTCGTTACGCGAATCCACAGCCTTTCAACTGGGTCGTTCACATTGCAGGAAACCAGATCTATAAGGAGGTTGGGAAGTTGACAAAGGTGGCAGAAAACCTGATTTCCAGCAAGCCATTGAACGAACATGGGAGCTAAAGAGGTTTCGTTGTGTACTAACTCTACTTACAAATTGCTTAGTACACATATATACCTCATTTCGACCTTTCTGGTGGCCAACTGGCATCGGTGAACTGAGATGAGAGTCAGACGATATTCTGTCAAGATGTGGCTATGCCGCGCGGCTTTCTAAATTAGGAGATATATGAAGTAATATATGAAAGCGCCCGCCGAGCGCTGCAACGTGGGACACTTAACTCGCAGACGCCACATACAACAACGTACATCCTTGCATCGTCACGGTGGGTATAAGTCTGCCTAGGGGAGACTACCATCCCCCTCCTCGAACCGTAAATTTAGGTCTTGCACACCCCTTGGGCATAGAAAACTTCATACAGGACAAATACGAGGACTCGTAACTGGTATCGTCTTCAGACGGACAGCGGGCTGGAACCCGTAAAGATTTCAATTCAGATTGATGCAAGTTAGTGTCCTACTACGAGATTGGACATCGAGGTTTTCAAGAAGATGCAAATTGAGCGTGGTTTCTTAATTTCACATGGCGCCTAGCAGCCACACGCACTTTTCATCGTCCCTCGTCCCTCGTTTCCCCTTGGGCGCGAAGATTCTAGCATGCTGTTGTAGAACCTCATTTGATCTCGTTCGATTCCATCTGGTAGAGTTCTGATCAGAAATACGAGGTATATCGAAAGATCATGTTGATTGATAACTATACAACTATACAACAAACTTGATTTGTACACATGCGTGGGGAGGGGAGGAGCAAAAATCCACAAAACTAGAATTTTCGACGCCAAAAAGAATGACTCGTTATAGAATTGAGTGGGGAGGGTATAGCACACGTCTTCAGTTCCTGCTAGGTGAGGCAGGTGAGATGCAAGGAGTCTTGCCTCTCCTCTGGTGGCGAGTGAGATCAGATTGAGATCGGTAGGAGTTTCCGCAGTTATAGCAGCTGTAGGGCTTGACGTTCGCATGACTACGTTTGTGATCTATGAGTATTGTCAGGGCTGTCATGACACCAAGACAGAAAAAAACGACGTACATTGTAGGTTATGCGTAGCAGTGTAACTCTTATTACAACCCGGCACGTCGCAGGATTTCCTAGACCTCAAGGAGCTTGGAGGAACGCTTGGCAGTTCACCTCCCGCATGGGAAATGCTACCGCCGTGGTTCACAGCAGTTGCCTGAGTACTATAGCCTGGAGCAGTAGACGGAGACAACGCCGAGCTCATTGGAATGACGTCTACCGAGCGGGAGGGATGCGTGTTAATAGAACTGCCCTGCGCGCCGTAATTCGTGAACCATCCCGGCGTCGTTCCAAAAGCCGAGGGCGACATAGGCGGGTGACTGCTGTAAACAGCACTCACATAGCCTGGAGTAGTATACGAGAATAGTGCTGAATTCGGCGATGGAGATGTCATGGAGCTCGTAGGGCTGGAGAATTGTGGCTGGCTTTGACCTGAATGGAGGAATCCATTCGTTTGTACCGATAGACCCGGATGAGGTGGCGTGGGTGCTAGTGGAGGCGATTGGGATTGGACTCCCCTGAGAACGTATCACAGTTAGCCCATCATCAATAACATACGAGGACCTACACATAAGAATAATAATATTTATGGTGAATGGGACAAGATGGCGGTCCGTTCCGAGAACACGAACAGTCTAGATAACATTAAGGAATTTGGCGTGTAACTCTGCTAGAGAGGCGCTCACTCTCATCAAACGGCGCTGCATTACCGCTTTGGCTGTTTCCGTTGTTGGGATCAAAATATCTGGGAAAGTGACTTAGCTAGAATTGAGAGGCTGAATAAAAGTCCGTCGTACCCATCCATGTCGAAAGGTGCGAAAGGTGAAATCGAGAGCAGAGATAGTAAAACCAAGGTGAAACTACCGTTGTGTTTTTAAAACGGTGTGGCTGTTTGCTGTGAAAAACAGACGAAATAGCTGAACCATGTTGAAACTTGCTTCGCTGCATATCCTGTAGCCCCCTTGTCCCCACAGCACGCCACGAGAATTTGGAACCAATAACACAAACCCTGAGAGGCCTACTTGATTCAATGTCCATCAATATCAAGAAGAGTTGACCACAGACCTTCACCCGCTCGCGGAGAACCGACACATGGTAAAAAGGAGGAATTACAGTTTCCTGGATACGGTACAGGCGCACTACCGCGAGTAGGGCGGAGTGTCACGGTCCAATTGTCAACTCGTTGTGGACCTACAGCTTTACTCATGCCGCCGCGGTCATACTCAAGCCGAACACAGCTCGACATGTGTACCAGTGTACCTCAAAGTGCGAGTGTATATGGCCTGTAGCGAGCTTTCCAGAGGTCTTCTCTCCCGGGATACAGACACTACAGCTGTCAACAGGACGCCTAACATTTACGGGTGTCCCTGAGCCCTCCTGACCGAGCTGTATACACCGTGGACGCGACCATACGTCCCAGAGGCGTGCATACGGATACTCCCCACAGCCGGCTGTTCACAAAGCTTGATGCTTTTCTGAATCAAACGACGCAAGTGGGTAATCTGTACCATTGGGACGGAGATCATAGCACCACAGATGCTCTTTTGGTCTGAAGCTGTGGTCCTCCTGTAAGGAGTGAGCGGATGGTGGATGAGGATGGTGGATGGAGCATTCTCGACGTTGCTGTGGGCGGGAAGGGCATCTGGGGTTGAGAGCTGGTTTCGCATGTGAATGTCAGAGGACTGGAAAGGACCCCTGAGCGTGCAGTAGATGCAGTGAAGTGCGTAACGGGTAAGAAACAATCGTAAATCCGAGTCGTGCGCTCTGGTGCCCGAAGACGATGACCGGATCCGGGAACAAGGATCAGACTCTCGTGCTATGTAGGTCGAACTTCAACGAGGGAAAAATCAGAAGCAGAATATTCACCTCAGTGACCACGTCTTTGGTAATCGTAACCCCGCACCCCACCCAGTTATGGTCTCTGGCTCTCCGCATCGTAATTCCCTCAATCTAGCAACAATAAATTAATGTCCCTTCGGGTATAGTACGAGATGCAGTGTTCAACGTCAGAAGGCACACTAATGTTGCCGTAGTGGAAAAGGTACCTATGGGTGTCATGAATCTCCCAAGCCTGCCATTCGTTAGCGTAACTCACCATTCCTGTTCATCTCTCCAGCATTTCTAACCAGATCTGGCTGTATAGGACGATTGGTTGAAGTACTGAAGGCGTAGATGGTATGCTGGTTGACGACGGCTGCCAATGCGAAATGCTAAGTGCGAAGAGAATCTCGTTAGCAAGAACCTTTCGCAAATGTTGCTGATATCGCCTTGACAGCGAGCTGGGACTGGGAAAATTTTTCATCAACATCTGATCAACTACCTTACCTTGCTTGTATAAGAGTGAGTGCCGAAACGACAAAGTTGATCGTGAAGCTAGGTCTTTGGGAGTAGGAGTGAAGGCTCAGGTATTTGGCCTTGTGTACGATGTGGATTTCGACGGCTGAATAATCATTTTGACGACGCAAAGAAGTAAGTGCGGCTCAAGGTACAGCTTGAGTACAGCTGCAAATCGGTTCTGAATGAGTTTATTCAAGGTTTTCTTGATTTATCATTCCGCGATCGCATCTGCCGCAAACTCTTCGGCGTCTTCGGATCTCGTTTCCTCTCGTAGTACTTCATCCGATTGCTCCGACCTCTTGGTGCTCTTACTTACGAACACCACGCCAAGTAGAAACATTCCTCGTCGTTATCTTAAACTCCGGGCCTCTTGCAGCTCAATGCTTCAAAGTCCCTAGTTTGCTGGTGCAAATGACAGAGACGTATGTCATAATACTAATTGACTCAATATTGTAACCTTCGACACTCAAAGTGCTAGCAGGATTGACAGCTACTGAAAATATTGATGAAGACTTCTATTGTGTAGCTTGATTGGCTTCACCAACTGATGTTCCCGAACTGGTAAAGACTCGCTGGTACGTACCTTTCTTCTCAGAAGCATGCGGCCTCATGCGAAGGGGACATTTTCCTCAGGTTTCAGTGCGCCAACTACCAACAGCACTTTGACGATCTGCCTCCTATACCTGCTGTCAGGTAAACTATTCGAAGAGAATGACTTAGCAACTCACAAATCCCGGGTAATCAGGATGAAGATACATTTGGAACGTCAAAAACTGTCCATATCATCAGCAAAAACCGGAAAGTGCTATAACCTAGCTCCAGGGGGATTATAACCTGGTTGTGGCTTGGTTTGTGGGGGTTATGACTGGTTTTAAGGGTCATAATACCCTGCAGGTAGATTATAAACCCCGGGGAACCCATTATAGCACTACACGGTTTTTGCTGATGATACTGTCGTACATGCAACCCGTTCCGCTCGTCGCCGTATTGTCATTGCAGGCTAAACCGTCGTTCTCGTTTCATTTCTCCCGTCAAGTGCTGCTTCTGCTGTTGCTCGTCATTTATTACTGTTTGCTCACTGATGCTCCAACTCAGCTCTTCTTATTATTGGCATGTCCGGGTGTCACGGTGAATCGGTGTATCTTGCCTCTCGGTACGTCCTGGTTTTGTATCTCAAATTTTTTACGCACCCACTCTAGTGCATGATACAGTGGTTGTACGCCTCCGCGTTCCGAGAACGACATTCGCTGTGCATGCTAATGCCGATGATGTGTGTCCCTGGCAACGCTGTCAAGCAAGACCCAAAGTATTTCAATGGAAGACATCGGAAGCAAATAAATCGTAAAGTGCTGAGAGTTCTCCGTCCACACGTGTAAATAGTTGCCTACTAGTTCATCCTCAGTGATCATGAGATAAACAACTAGAATCGGAAATAACAGTACAAGAAAGTGGAGAGTTATCTGCCATGCAAACAGGAACGGTCAAATCTCAAGCACTTGCCGCAGGGGATCATCAGGGTTGATGGCAAGTATGAGGCTGTAATTTTCTGGGGCTAACCGACGATGAGCGAAACCGAACAAAAAGAACTATCTATCGACATCTACCGGACCACAACTTTCCCACCCACTTATACTCCCCACATAAAGGAAAAGATTGGCAAAAGAAGACGAATCATCGTAAACTCGGACTCGTAATCTTCAACAAAGACAATCAGGAAGCAACTGCGAAAATCTGTGTGAATTAATGTCCCCTTCATAATTCCAGTATGTATCTTTTGCCAAGTTATTTTACAATGACCTTCCATGGATATCTGACTCATATTTGGTTTTGAGCATGCAGCAGAGTGTCGGAAATTTTGGTGGGAGAACTGACGATCCGGTAATCAAAATTGGGACTTTGTTATGCTGACACTATTTCCGACAAGTTGTCGTTCGCATGGAGTGACGAGACGGAGTTTCAGTAGGCCGGGGCATGGGGCTGGAGACATGCTGGCGTCGAATTGAACTAAAGATACCGTTGTGGCGTACGTATGGTTTCGGTGGTTCGCTAACAGCATTTTATGCAAACATTTGCCTGCCTTGGATCAAACTTATGTCTAGATAGCAGGTGGATTGGTTCATCACAATGATGTTCCCGCTTCCAGAAATACCACAAAAGCCAGAGGACATCCGGCTACTTAGTTTCAGTTCCCAAGTCCACACCCTCTCGGTATCCACTATCGATGTCAGAAAGATGGCACCAGAGCGGGTTCTCCGTCAACGATGAGTACGGCAGTCCTTCCCTCGTACTTGACGCTCGTGCTTATTTCACGACACCATTATAGGAGCCAATATCCTCACGACGCCAATCCTCACACCACAGGCCCCGTCCCTTGCTCTAACCCCCAACCCTACGATTACTATGGATCATCGTATTATCCTGTCGGTGGTGCAATGCCATTCAGGCAGGCTGGGCAAAGTAACTCTCACTCGGGAAATGCAGATGGCTTCCCTCAGGCGGGCCATTGCACAGACCACTTGGCCGTTGCTACAGGATTTGGATACAGTCTGAACCCGTCAGACGGTTCCAGTACCACATCCTACGGCTTGGTGCGTCATTCCCAGATGGAGTACTATGAACATGCAAACCCGTCCACAGGTTCATCGTCCCACTACCCCCAACCAGACCCCAACCATCCCACTCCTCAATCTTTCCGGTCGACAACGTATAGTGGCAATTCTCCTCATGCACCGCAATATCACGATGCCACTGGACCCTCACACATCCCTGCAGGCACAGCCTGGGCTTCGTCTGACTCGGGTTATCGGTATGATGCCACCTACCCTCTCTCCACCAACAGTTCCACAGAGAGCGTCCCGGATCCTACTGGGCAGTCTTGCGTATTCAAGCAAGTTGTTGCCACCAGCAGTGTTGTTGATGCAAGTGTGCGAAGACGACATCCGGTGGCAAGGTCAGGTCGCCTCTACAGCTGCACTGATTTCCCGCCATGTCAGGCTACATTTACTTCGAGTCATAATTTAAAAAGTAATGTTCCAACTATGCGTCCGACGAAGCTCGCTGAAGCCGATCTCCAGATCATATAGATTCTCATCTCGGCAACAGGCAACACCAGTGCTCTTATTGTCCGGCAAGGACCGTCACCCTGTCAGATATCAAACGACACGAAAAGACGTGTAAACATCGTCCTTCTAGCATGACTCTGGGTCCCTCGTAGGTTCAACAAAAATCCTATCTTTCGCGCGTTTACGAGCTGCCAGTGCATGTCCTTCAACTTTCATTCTTTACCTCGAACATTTCTTCGCGTATTATCGCCACGACTCCTCGGATATATTGTGTTTATAATTCCACTTTCACTATTTCTCCTAGGGCTAGTCTTTTAGTATACCCACATTCCACTTCATAGTTGTGTTAATCGGACTTGCTATCCTTTCGGTGAATTTTATTTGCCACCTGGCCAGATCTCGCTGGAGAAATTTGAAAGGCTCAGTGAATTTCTGAGTGTTTCTGTAGCTAAAGAATTTGGTGGGCTGCATCCTCTTTTCCTGTGAGTTCGGCATCCAATATTACTCTGCAAGGTACCCGTATCTGCCCACGCATGGCAGCAGCGGCTACCTAATTTTTTCACATCATTCGACGGGGAGAGAGGAATGAGAACATGCGAGGCGAAAAATTCGAAGCGTTCTTTAGTGCAAATTTTTGTTTTCCATTTTTTTTGTCGTGTAACAATCGTACAAGGTGACGGCGATTATCAGATAGTAAGTAGCTTCAGAAAAAGATGGTTAGTTATGAATCGATCTTCAAGAGTTTGCGACGCACTCGAGCCTTTGAGCGTTTTTCGCCAACACGGAAGACGAAGACTAGAGTCCGGGGCAAACGACAGTGCACGTGAGGTGACGCAGCGGCATGCGGCGAATTCCGAAAATTGGATCTGTACTAGCGCTCTTGCCACCACGATCAACGACGTGGCTGATGGCGACTAGTCAGCTCTGCATTGCCATTGGGTAGAGTCTTTCAATCAGCTTTCCACCTTGAAGGAAAGATCACCCCCAACGGCAAGGGTACGCTAGATTTATCTCTGCTTCGGAATTCTTTAAGTAGCTGAATTGCTTCCCAGATCTTTTGCTAAACCCATAACACTATTCCCAGCAGTAGGAAGGTCTTGCTAATGCCGTTGACATTGGGCTTACCGTAGTACGTTTCACAGGGAGAGTCCAGCCTCCATTTGCCAAAAAAGTAACGCTAGACTCGTCTCATCCAGTATGGTGTCCGAGTCGTGCGCATCGCCCAAAATCCCACCATTTTCTGCCATCTCAATTTGTGAACATTCGGCTGGTCATTCTCCTTTGCCGGACACCTCACCTACTTCGTCGGGTCTTCCACGATCTCCCTCTCCTTCTTGGACGGATAATGGGACTTCGGATACACGCAGTGAAGTCTTGAGGCCGGGCACGTCATTTCAGGAGTCTATCGGTGGTAGCGGGGATGTGATCCGTCCAATTGGTTCCGACGCTATCCTTCAAGCATCCATGCGCCGACGTGAGAGGAATCCAAGCTATTTCTGTCCCTATCAAGGATGCGGGGCTTCTTTTACTGCAAGGCATAACTTGAAGAGTAGGATTTCTTGCTTCATTCCAATACACCATGCTGATGCCGATGCGTGCGTCTAGATCATGTAAATTCGCATAAGGCTATTCGCCCTTTCACATGCAAAGGCTGTCATCGTTCGTTCGGCACCAAGCATGTGTTGAAGAGACATAAAAATACGTGCGGGTACTATCGACAGTTTCGTGCTACTGATGCCGATTGAGCCATGTAATAATCCTTGGCAAATCTGGAAATAATTATTTCATACACCTGCTTTTTGGAATGTTTTCACTGTTTCTCTTAGAATTGGATATGTATTGTAATTGTAATTGTTTTTTATACCTATAAAGAATGTCGTTCCGAGAAAATATGTCCGGAAGAATAGGGTGAAACAATGCCGACCGTTTAGATTCAAGGTTCAGAGACCTGGAATTCAGGTGGTTGCACGATCCTGACGTTGGTCAAATGTGATTTGTCGAATATATTTCCAGACAGGTATGATACGCGCTTGTTTATATAAAAGGGGTTCGGCCAGTTGCAAGGATCAACGGATTTAGGCACTGATAGACTACATTTTAGCGTTATACTGCGATGCGATGAAGCGGAGTTTCGAAGGTTGCCAGGAAGCGACTATGATGTTGGGGTGAAGGTAGCAATAGCGTCGTGGCATTAATGTCTGTGATGAGTGTCTTTGAGAGTCGTAAATAGGTTCTGCAGCTTCAGGACCCGGAGGGGCAAAATTTCGATTTCGATCCTAGCAAAGCATAGATGCCAATAAGTAAGAAGCTAATGAATATAGCAATAAAACGCACCTATGATCGGGAATCTTAACCAGAGATGTTACCTGTCGTAGCTTCAAATCGATTCGTAGAGATTGGAGTATAGGTTGGCAGGCTAAACATTGATAGAATGAAGACTCACCTACGAAATGGACATCAGGCCTTCGTCACTTTGAGAATCAAAAAGTTCTGACCAGTAGCAAGAGCGGGGAAACACCCTGTCCCGGGCGAGTTGCTGGAAGACTTGTAAAGGATGAGATAGAAGGACAGAATGGAATAGAGAACTGCGTACCTGCAACGGCTTCGCAAGTAGAAGCCGTAGTGAACGCGGAAACGTAATTGCAGCTGGCTCTGGTTTCCTTGTCTTGGTGGTACTGAAAGTGGTTGCGATCATAGTAGGGTGAGGAAAAACTCGTCCAAACCGTGTAATATCCTGCACGCGGACCCCTTGTAATGAGGAGTTGGGAGGATGCTTCTCGTGGCAACCCATGCAGACGTTGTCATCGTCAATAAGGTGCAATAACCTCTTTGGAGGATATTGCACGATGGATGGATAAAGAGAGGGGGTGACGAGGTGGTGTAAGGAAGAGATTTCATTGACCTGGACCAGACAGCGAGCTCTCACGGAATGTGTGACTCGCGTGACTCAGCAATCTCTGACTCGGCGGCAGTCGGCGCCTCGGGAACAAGGCCTTCTAAGCGACACAGCCACATATAGACACCTTGTTCTCACCTTCCATCTTGGTGCTTGCGTCGACATTGACAAACTGTTCGTTTTTCACCAAGCGGCGAGAAATAGAATAGCCAGCTATCGTGGTCCCGAGTAAGTCTTTTATCGAATGCTGAACGTAACGACCAGATGCTGTACTTAGTAGGTCTTGTTTACATAGTAATGGACACCGAGTTCCCCGCTACTTTTCCCAGAGCAAAGAGTGTATTGGATGGCAAATCAATTTACGATTTCTTGCATCTCCTCCTCGACTCTTTTCATTCTCCTGTCAACTGCTACTTTGACTGCTGTTGTCACATTGTTCGATACTGCTCGACTCTCTAGCTGTCCGACCCCGGCTCTGGCTCGCCTGTCCACACTTCACGCTCCCGAATTGTCGTTATGCCGTCGTGATTTATGTCATACACGCTTGATAGGATCTGCTGGTAATTATGGGCGCACGGAATCCAATCTACTGGCCGATACGAAAATTCCCATTGGGACCGACAAAACACTGCCTGCGTCTTAACCGTTGCTCCAAATGTAAAACGTGGGAACACGGAAATAGCTCACTTTAGCGACCCTGTGTGTAAAACAAGCCTTGAGGCAAAACTAGATCTCGACAAGAGGCAAGATCGGAGACAATCATTCCTCAATGAATGATTCTATGATACACGTTCTCGTTACCGACCTGATATTTCGGTGGTAATGCCGACAAAGCGCTCAGGGACTCGAACCCTTGGAAATTAACTTCTTTTCTAAGGAATGTTTGCGCAATTTATCGTTGTATGCTCTCGGTTAAAGCATGGGCTTCCTGGTTTCTACTAGACGCTTTAGATACCGCCCTAGACGTGTAATACTTGGTACGGGCAGTAGCGTTGATATTTCGAGCACTTCCGTATACTGCTGTCGCGTTACGGCAAATCGATTTGAAACATGGGAAGGTCGTAGATGGCGGCATAGATGTAGTCTTGCCCACCGTATTCCCAGGCGTTTCTAAATATTGATTTTACGTCCAAAGATCTGTATCGGGAATCGTCAGCAAAACGTGAGGTGTGTGTTCGCTATAGAGAAATCAAACCTTGCTTGCGTCCGGAATTTATCAAAAGGGCTGGTCAGGCCTGCGTCACCCACCCGCTCTCTCTTTTTCAATCTCAACACCAGAAGTCTTGGGCGCCAAAGTCACTCGACATCGAGTTCAATGGACTTCAGTTCGACTCAAATCGACTTTGACGATGCACGGTAGGCGAGCCAGCTGCCTCTGAACATAGCAGATGCTCACTTTACAGCATTCATAGGGAGCGACGCCTCGAATACCTTGCGTTACAGTCTCCAACTGCCCAAGACTACCATCCCCTTTGCTACGAGCCATCGTATCCTTTCGAAGGCGCAGTATACCCTCCCGCAATATCACCTTCCAGACAGATTGACGGCGAAGAAGGCGGCAACATCGACCCCGGAAGCCAGAATAACCATTCTGGTTCATGGTCCAACAATCCGGTCGCTACCGAGTCTGCATGTTCGCACACCTCGCAAGGTTCTGTCGTCGCGTCCTATGGCATCACTGGTACCTTTCATGGATGTGTAAACGCATCCACAGCCTCATCGTCCTACAACTTCCAATCCTCCGAGTGGATAGCATATAATGGGGGAGTCGATGTACATCATGAGAGTCCTACTGCATCCCTGTCGATCCCAAGAAGTCTGGCCTTGGGCAGCTGTCCTAATGCCTACACGCATACCTCTCCAGGTGACTCTGTGGCATCGGACGTCCCTAGTCTTGCTACAATCCCTCATATGCTTAAAAGTATTGTGGCTTCGGACAGCGTCTACGACGCAAGCAAGAGGCGAAGGAAACCGGGAAGAAAAGCGTGGCATCGGTGCCCAATTTGTAAGAGGACGTTTACAGCCCCGCACAATTTGCAAAGTAATCTCTTGCTCATTGAAGTTACTACCCGCGGAGCTCGCTGACTCGGAACCCTCTGCGTTTCTAGACCATATAAATTCTCATTTCGGCATCAAACGATATGGATGTCAATTCTGTGATGCAAGGTCAAACACCAGATCTGACATGACGAGACACGAGAAGAAGTGTAAAGCACGACCTTATGTTGGGCCACCTAACTCCTCGTAGGCTTAGTATGTTGCGTCCTAGTGCTTGCCTTCTTGATTCAATCGCTTGGATTTGGCGAATGAACTTAGTTAGGTTCATGTTTGTATTGCTATCGAGAAATCATACGTACATACAGTCATTACGGGTTCCTTTATACAGTGGCCTCGGGATGGGTCATAACATTGAATTTTTCCCTGGACTTTTTGTAAAATCAAAGATATATCATCTATCTTCAACATACTAACTCCCAGGGACATAAAATTGACACAGTAAAATACAGTGCCCGAAATACAGCTAAGTATGAGAGTAATTTGCATGCTGTGATCTCTCGGTGTGGTTTCTTGCTACCAACTTTCAGCATCACCTTTCACCCACCCATTAGCATTGTAGACAACACTTTTTGAGGTCAGAGTAGTTCAGTAAATACCAGAGATATGAGCGAAGAGAGTTTGAGAGGCTGAAAGAGTCATATCACGCCTTCCTAATGGGTCAACGGGGAAGGAATCATGAACATTCAGTGTGTCGGCAGGCGTGCGGCATACACGCAATCTAACGTCATGGACCCCTTCATAAAGCAATCACGTTGCCTGTGACTGGTGTACAAAGGACCCAGTTTCAGCCGATAAGGCCAAATTTTACTGATTCCCTCCATCGCATACCTATACATATTCTGATAGTAGATTTTATGTTCTAATATTCATCTAATTACATTAGAGATTTATCTAGTCCAAGCCGATTGCATCACAGATGCTCCCAACTTGATTCCGAGGTGCAAAAAGATTTCGCCGTATAAAGGAACCCGTAATGACTGTAGTGGGCTCTAGCAATTGATTCTTGTTACTGATGGTACCGTGGGCAGTTATCCCGCTTCTATTAATTGATTCTCCTGGATATTTTTAATTCGTTACAGATCAGCATGTAAATATTCAGATCTCGGACCCTTTATGGCTGTAACATGGTAGGAGATGACAGAATGTGAATGAAAACGATCAGATTCGAGGGTGACACGTACCGGTAGCCGTGGGAATTCGGCCTTAGGATCTTGAGAAAAAAAAAATCTCGAATTCAACAAACATCCATTCAAACATCGATTCGAACATGTCCGCTTTCTGCATATCTTGTCCTCGTCTTGCCCTTGGGTCTTATAAGTCAGAAGTGCCACTTTCCTCCTATGTTTCAGCAGTCATCAAGGAGGAAAGATCGCCTTGAATAGGCACTCTGCAATTGCCGCAAAAGCAACCTTCAATCGACTCGTCTTGACAACATGGAACTCCTGACCGGTCTGTACCTCGCCTGAACGCATATCTAGTCCCGCCAGGGCACGTTCATGTCCTTGGCGATGTAGAGGGGTTCTCTTTCCTCTTCATAAATATTGAAGTTGGGTGCGTCTGCTCCTTTATCACAACTCGAACAGTTGCTGATTCAGTATAGGGCAGCGGTGAACCACGTTCCTTACGAACCCACTTTCTTTTCACAATGCGGTCCTTTTTTCCCTCGTTGCTCACCTTCGTGACTAGCATGTTATATGTCGTCACCACCTCTGCGGCCCCGCACCATGCACTCCAAGCCGTCAATGTCACCAAGCGTGCTCCGGAGTGGCCTGTACATTACTGGGAGTCAAAGATCAGAGGTGTAAATCTCGGAGGTTGGCTCCTTCTGGAGGTGCGTTCCGCATGCGTTTATCGTAACTTACGGTGACTTATTATTATTGACCCAGGCTTGGATCACCCCATCGCTATTCACCGAACGGAACGATACCCGGATAGTCGACGAATATACCTTTGGACAATATGTCGACCGCAAGACTGCCCAGTCAGTCTTGCATGAGCACTGGAGCACCTTCATCACGCTTCAAGACTTTGAGGATATCAAGAATGCAGGGTAGCTCATTTCTGTCCCTCGTCTGGAAATGTTCTAACTCAAACCTAGGTTGAACCATGTTCGCATCCCCATTGGGTACTGGGCTTGGGACGTTTCAGGTGGTGAACCTTACAACCAAGGTCAACTCTTTTATCTCAACCAGTGAGTTTCGCTATGCTCAGAATGATTTCTCTATGTGCTTATCAACCTCGTGCGTAGGGCCGTTGCATGGGCTCGGCAGACCGGTATCAAAGTCATGATGGATCTGCACGGTCTGGCCGGATCGCAGGTAAGCTTACTCTTGAATTTTTGCGTCGGTGCGCAAAGGTAGCTAGACACACTTTACCAGAATGCGTTCGATAACAGCGGTCAGAAAGGTGCTGTCAATTGGCACAAGAACAGGGACAACATCAGCAGAAGCTTGGCCATTATCAGAGCAATGGCTACTTGGTATTCTGCTCAGACCGATGTCGTTGTCGCCATCGAGTGTGTCAACGAACCGTGGGGCTATGCTGGAACAGATATGATGAACGTGCTTCGCCAGTATTACTATGACAGGTGCGTCAAGTTACCAATCATCAGTTTCATCGCAAAGCTTACACCATCGTGCTAGCTACGGAAATACCAGGTGGCCTTTTGGAACAGCTACTCAGGGCTCTATCGTCACCGTCATCTCGGATGCCTTCCAATCTCTTGATTCATGGAAAGGGTTCATGACCGCAGGCTTTGACGGTGTGATGATGGGTGAGCATACGATCCGAAACAGTCCATCAAGATGACATCTTTCGCTGACTACACGTTGACCCCAGACACGCATATCTACGATATCTGGTGCCCCGACTGTCCTGGACGTTCATACGATGAACACATTGCCTCTGCTTGTGCATACAAATCTAGTCTTGCATCGTCTGATCTCTGGACTGTCGTTGGCGAATGGTCGGTATCAATCACCAATTGCGCGAATAATGGTTATTATCCTGCGTATGGTGGAAACACCTATGACGGCTCGTCGGGCGGTAAGAAATACGGAGACTGCAGTGCAGTATCGGGGTCTGGGGCCAAGTTTACTCAAGAGTTCAAGGATTTCTTGAGAAAGTACTGGGAGGCACAGACGTCGAGCAAGTGTCTATTTTTTGCCTGTTTGGCCCTTTTCGTACTAAAGTGTCGTTTTCTATAGCATTTGACGCTGGCGTTGGCTGGATCTATTGGACGTGGAAGACCGAGTTGGTAGACGAATGGAGCTACTCAAAGGGCTTGGAGTACAAGTGGATTCCTCAGGATCCTACAGAGAGATTGTACCCCGACATTTGCTCCCCAAAGACAGAGAGCTACTAAGGGAGTATCAGGAACGCTTCACAATCTACCGATCTTGATGCTGTCTGCAGAAGAGGCTAGTCAGTTGGGCAGTCATTCGTTTCCTTGGGTCGTCAGAATTTTTCCTTTTTTTTTTTTTCTCTTTTCCTTCTGGATCTTACGGGTGGAATGTTGTGTGTATATATACTCACATGAGCAATCGAATGAGGCTGATGAAGCCTTTGTTTTTGGCAAAACGTAGAACAACAGATGGCGATCATAGAATCGTCCATTGAAGACATACAGTTCCGAGGAGTGATGATGAACTCGGTCAGATGCGCGCAGGGGATTCGGAATCGTCTTTTGGGGGGCCGCTCGTGAAATCGGAGCTAATCGATTGGCAACGCGCTCATGCTCTTTAATGGTGAGATCAAGATCTTTATTTCCACCACTGCTGTTGATTATCCCAGCACGAGCAGTGTGTACGGCAAGAAACTGAGAATTGGGTGAGCGTGTCGAATGTGGATGTCATGATGCGACCATCGTCAGGCCCGGGAAGAGATTGCGGAACTTGTAATGTTTCGGCGGCCCTAGTCATTACGCTCGCAAAGTTAGTACAGTAATGGCTATGAGTATGATGATTGACTGGTATCGCTTGGAGCTAAAAGACCATAAGCCTGAAGAACACATGTAGGTGATGCAAGGGTTAGATCGGCATTTGGATTCTGGAATTGCACATTAGAGATAGCGAAAACCAGACAAGGATGAATAGGTACGAGGGAATAATCTCGCATACCATCGTTCGAGTAACAGGTTCCTCTGTCATCTAGCTGTCGAACCGCTTGTTATGCAATATGGTAACAAAGTTGGAAATACCGCTGAGCGTGCATCACCTTCGAGTGCCTGTTTGAATGTCATCAATGTCAAAACTCAGAGCTGGATTTGCCGCGTTCTTCAATCTTTGCTCATCCTCTCACCGTGGACCTATTTGACGGATGCCTTCACTGCAGAATTCAAAGATCTACGCAAAACTAACTTGGTAACAGCAGTAACCCAAAAAGGTACTTTGTAGCCAGTTGCCCCAAATCCGAGTCAGCTAACACAGTCTCTCTGGCAAAATGTTGACTAGAAGAGAAGAGCTTTGTGCTGATATGAAGTATAGGGCTCTTCTTTCTTGCTTGATTGACCCAGTGAAGACATAGTTGCGGGAGAAGTGATTCATGCCGTAGTTATGATACATGCCGCTCATTACCCTCGACTTCTGTCTTTGTTCTTCGTCTCTACGTCTAACGGCATGGATATACAGGCGATAGCAGCCCGGGCAACATCAACCCTTCAAACCGGGGTAAAGAACACATCCTCGACAGGTAGATACAGCATAGACTGGGTCTCGACGCGATGGTGCCTGCCTCCATTGACATTGCGAGGGGTAAATTATCATTGAAACTTAAAAAGGAATGACCGTGGGCCGAGGAACGAGGAAGAAGGGGTAATAAAAAAATCCTGCTCATTTCGACTACTAGTGCGTAAAAAGGTTCTCTATTTGGATTCTGAAACAAAGCCCTTGCCCTTGTATCCTTCTGACGAGATACCTGTGTAGAGCGAATAACGGTGTTTGTGAGAAACGGTGAAAACACCATGAGCGGCGGTTGGACGTACCAGTGATGGGGTTCATCTTTTGCTCTAGAGCACGCTCGTTGGTAGCTTCTTGCCATTCCTTGGTCATAGTCTTGGGAGGTTCGGGCGCTAGTTCATTGCGTGTAAGAAGATGTACAAGTCCATGAGAGAACGAGCAGCGACATACCCCGAGCACGGATGATTGCGGAAAGAACACCAGTAAGACCAACCAGACCAACTACA
Organism: Moniliophthora roreri; assembly: GCA_001466705.2. NCBI lineage: Eukaryota > Fungi > Basidiomycota > Agaricomycetes > Agaricales > Marasmiaceae > Moniliophthora > Moniliophthora roreri. Next base: position 240,428 of record LATX02000231.1, on the reverse strand, counting down.
CAAGCAAAGATCTTGAGGTTGTCTCCGGGTTTACTTATTGGTGCACGAGGACCATGTGGACCGAACGCGACGTAGTACGCTGCGCGAGAGAGAGGTACGTCAGTTTAAACGCGAGTTGTCCCGAGCAAAAAGACCGCAAAAGACCATGAACGCGAGGATGATGTCTCGTGCCGTGGTTTTCGAGCCTCTGGGGTGAAAAAACCGAGCGACGTACCAGCCTTCTTCTCGTCAAGAGAGAGCGCTGTCCAGTCCTTCTTCATAACCTCCTCGAGTTGCTCATGCACCGTCATCTTCTCCTCTACGCTCATCTTCTCCCATTGGGCCTCAATATTCGAGAGAGGAATGATAGCTTGCTTGGGCTTGGTTGGCGATGGGGACGAAGTGGATGCGCTGGCGACGTGTGCAGAGTTTGCGGTAGTAGCAAGGCATCGTCGGAGAGGAAGGGAGGCAGACTGACGTGCAATGCGGAGAGCGGTAGCCTGCATTATTAGGGAATGATGAGAAGGAAACCAGCAGAGGATGGCGTATTTTTTGGCAGCGAAAAGGGCTCTGACGAAAAAAAAGTGCCTCAACTTGTTCGGAATCGACCGGCTTATTGTTCCAGCCTATCACACACCCCGGAATTTGTTACATTACTCCGCGTCGGTTCGGGACAGTGGTCGGTCTAGCTCATTCTCGCCCTCTTCGAGTAGTTTACATAAATACAGAATTTGATGTATTTCCAAAGCTAGGAACACTGGTGGTCTATACGCTACAATTGACAAGGGGAGATAGTACAATTTAGGTTCCAAAATATTCGACATTACGCCTCCGCGCGCCGCTGGCGAGAAAGGCGACAAAAAGTGCAAAAAGTTTAGAGTAGCGGGCAAGACATTGTACATTAGAAGAAAAAAACACCAAAGACACGGAAAACAATCACCGAAAGTCCCGGCAATATAATAGATAACAAGGACACAGCGCGATAATAATAAACAGGAAGAGTCATAAGCAATAAAGGACAAGAAGCACAGGGAAGAAATCGTTCTACATTGGCAACACCAATCGGTCACAGAGCAACACTTAGCCCAGAGTTGGGCCAAGTATCCTCCATCTTCCATGCCGTTGGATCTTGCTGTTCAACCTTGGGCACGCCAGACGACATCGTTATCGGTATCGGCAACGACTTGGCAGGGGCGCTGTCCTTGAGGTTGTTGTTCCCGTTGGATGGGTTGTTTCTTGTATGCGAACCCGCCCGTTTGTTGTCAGGAGGTGACGTTGAACCACCGTTCTGTTCAAGGGCTCGTTGACATTCAGCACCTCCTTCAGAACGTACTAGAGAGAAAGAAGGAGAGAGAGAACGATTAGTACGAGTGATTAGAAATCAGTAGGTTGACGACGGTAATGCCACTCTACTGCCGCAGCCAAGAAGACGAGTAGATACTCACAATGCCGGTTCAGAGCGTCCATCCTAGCAAAAGGCTTCTGGCACCCTTCACATGTGAAGGGACGGTAGTTTGTATGAAGTTGCTCATGACGTTTGCAGTCATGTTGCCTGGCGAAACCTTTTCCACATCCAGGCCAATGGCAAACGAACGGCTTCTCCTCATTATGCGACCGTATATGACCTAAAACGAAAAGTGCACGTCAATGTTGAACCAAGGTGGAATGGAATCGTTACTCACCCTTTAGATTAAAACTCCTAGTGAATGTACTTCCACAACCTGCGACGGGACAAACGAACGTGGCCTCCTGTTTCCGTCTGCTGTGACTAGCTTTAGCCGTCCTTCCAGTTGTAACATTTGGCTTGGAGACCACTAATGGAACGGTCGTGCCACCAACAGTTACTGTCTGCACCGGCATTCCGTTGGGTCCGATACCACCGGCTCCACTGTTAGCACCACTATTGAAACCACTGATTCCTGGGCCCATACCCATATTCGGCATACCGCCAAAGTTCATCGGCGGCGGTGGCACACCCATTGCAGGACCGCCCATTGATCCTCCAAACAACGTGTTGGGACCAGGCAATCCTTGTTGGACACCGAGCAAAGGCGTATTCGCACCCGTTCCAGCGGCCGAACCTGACTGCGAGCGCTGATGTTGGGTATGAGATTGATAGTCAGATGAGGACGGTGGCAATTCGCCGATTCTGCCTCGGGGACTGACATTCGGTGATGGGTATGGGCTGGCTCGTATGCTTCCGCTGGCAGGACCACCTTCGTCGTCACCCCAGCCTTCGCCTCGTGTGGTACCGCGCTCGCTGCGACTACTACTGGATGCGCGGCGGATGTGTCCGACACTGGAAGGCCGCCTCATTGTGTTGTTCATGTTGAGACCCATTCCGGCACCCAAGTTGGGTAGCTGAGATCCCAAAAGGTCGAGTTGACCGTTGGGTCCGGGGAAGGTAAAGTTGTGACCATGGCCGCTTCTCATGCCTCCTGGACCGTCCGGACTGAGGAATTGCTGGTTCCTCAATTGTTGTTGTTGACGAAGGAAGTCCTCGTGAGGAGTAGGAGGATACAACATTGGGTTGTTGTTGTTAGAGCCAGCATGATGGCTACCTTCCCCGTCAGACACGTTGATACCGGGAACTGGTAGCCCAAATCTATAGTCTTCGCTCCGACTTTGTCGGACATGACCACGCCCAGATCCATCACTCTTGCTCCTACGTAGGTCGGGACTCAAGAATCCGTTTCCGCCACCACCGGATGTATTGGTATTTGGGAATGTGAAATGGTTATTCATGCCCACGAGACCAAGTCTACGCCCTGACGGCGGGGAAGAAGGAGAAACATCGTTCATGCTAACCCCGCCAGCGGCAGGTGTGTCATCAGCGATGGCTGAATCATCCATAAGGTTAGATGAAGCGGATGTATCCCAAGTTGGAGGCTCGAGAGCCCCATCCGATTTAGAACGGGTGTGCCGCGGGTTGCCTTGGGGAAAGAGAAACGTATTACCAGATTTGGAAGAAGGACCTGGTTGCGAAGACGAAGATGAGGCTTGAGGTGAAGACTGACGCCTAAAATCTGAATCGTCCATAGATTGAGGGACAGGGGAAAGAGAATGGTGTCTTTGAGGCGGGTTGTCCCAAGAGTGAGAGCCGGGAGCAAGACTAGAGCCTATGACAAATCATATGAGTCTTATATTCAAAGGCCGAACAAGAGCAAAGAAAATGAAATATTGAAATGCTGAATGTTTCACTCACCGTTCCTGAATGGTAAACCGGATCCATCGTTGGTCATTGCGCCTCCACCGCTTATCGGCGTAGCTGGAACGATGCGTAAGCTGGGACCCGAGCCGCCAGCGCCATTCTCACCGTCTCCATCTGGAGCGTTAATGGCAGGCGGTTGGGTCTGGAAACCCTCGTCCGAGTCTGGCATGAGAAGCCTAGGCGGACTCTGGGGCTTGTGCTGCATTCCCAGGTGATTGGGAGATATGCTCCTGGAAGTTGGTTGCTGATGCTGAGGAAATTGTGACGAACGAGGTGAATGATTGTCGACGATAGGTAATGGTTCTGTCGGCCAACTGGGAGACTGAAAAGACATTTCTTGGAATGACTGGGCTACAGACATACGGGGTGAAGGTGAAAGGTGCTGGGTAGACATATGTGGCGAAGGCGATAGGTGATGATGATGGTTTGAAGACACGGAAGAAGCTCTTGAGCGGGGTTTGTTTGTCGCCTCATTGCCGCTGTCACCACCACCGTTCGAAGAAGCTGGGGACGAATAGTCGGCGTATGGCTGATGAATGTTCATGTTCGATTGACTAGGATCATAAGATGAAAGATAGTCTGAATCGTTGAACATGAGAAGAGAATTTCCTGCAGGGTTATCGTATTCAGAAGGATCGTAAGCAGATGCGCCAGTACCGCCCGCGAAGAGACCAAAGTTTGCGTTGTCGCCGTCCTCGAAGGATAGCTCGCTGTGAACCGAGTAGGGGGAATTATTATAAGACCCGGCGTACGAAGGAGTATGGGGGAGATGAGGGTCAGAGATGAAGTCGAACGACACGGGTGGAGAAGCTGGAACGAGTTCGATGTCTTCGCGGAAAGGAGAGTTATCGTGGTCCATTGGTTTCGACGTCAAAAAGTAGAAAAGGCTGTGATTTTGTCTCAAGGCAGTGTGTTGGCTCTTATTTGGTCCCCATTTCTCGGCTTCGGCCAATGATTCATCAGCCCCATCTATGATTTATATGAAAAAACCGGAATATACACAATGCTGGCCAAACCAGGGCTTACCACTGTCACGTCCTGCTTTCTCTGGGTTTTTCTCTGCTTTTTCCTTCTACCATCTTGCACCCAAAGCTCTCCATGTCGCTCATCTGCTTTCTCCGACCGCCGAAGTTTGCAAATCTCTCGGATTTCTACTATCCCTTTCTTCCGACACTTCACATGTTTTTCTCGGCTCAGCTCAGCCTTTTGTCCATTACACGCAAGCAAGCTGAGGCATCTTCCCAAGTCTTCCGCACTTTTCCGGACAAGGTTATATCGGCGAGCGACAATCCGCCTGAAACATTACTACGCCCGACTCTAATCCCTAAAGCCCGTGTCAAACATCCTTCTTGCACCCTCTTGCACTCTACTACTCCGCTCCCCCGCAAAGCGCTTAGATCTACCTACGAGGCAGTGCATGAGAGATGTACATCCATCAGGGTCAGGCCTGAATGGCAGTGTCAGGCAGTGCTTACGGGAGACGGAAAACGGGAGTACGGAGATGTCTAAAGCTCCCATTATCCTACTGGTCCAACAAGGTGCTAAGAGCGATCCTCTCCGATCGTGGTCCAACTCAACCTCTTCAAATTTGACTAAATACTTAATATATCCGGTCACCGAAAGGACACGCTCTGGACCAGACATTGACAGATACTTGTCAGCGATAATTCCCGTTCATCATCATCAAGTTTCAGTCTGTCCCGCATCACATATTCTGGTTCTGCTCAATTCTGAGTTTCAATTTTTGGGTCTAAATCAAAGCAGGCCGCTCGGGTGGATACACTATGTTTTACTTCCCTATCTTGGTAGGTATCCATACACATCACCGTGAAAACCGAAGCACCAAAGTAACCCGAATTCAGTATTCATATCCCGGTCTTCGTCTCTCGATCAAAGCTTGCAATCAAGAACCAAATATAATATCAACATAACAAACTCCGCAAAGTCCCTTTTTACCCTCGGATCATATGAAATGAGTCATATAAGAGACGCGTTCATATTCACTTAAATAATGGATGGTTTCTACCCAGCACGGGCATTCTATCCCGCTTCCCAGGCGTTAGAATGAAGTCCTGCAGGCAAATGATTCAGAGTAAGCAACTTTAATTAACCCTTTTCATCCCTCCCACACACCCACAAGTCCATACATGACGTCGCAACAGACTGTAACATGTACAACTTTTGAGCCTGCGGAGGCAATGATGATTGATCTCATCTGAGGCAGTGATAATGATGACCTTCAAGCTCAAGTGTACATATGACTCCTCCTACATAAGCAGAACGCGCAAGTTCAACCAAGGTTTCATTTGCCCTTAGAAAGAAGTACCTTTCTTATCCTTATCCCTTCTTGTATAAACGGTGGTGCTATCCCGAGGTCCCATCTAATGCGGCACGCCACTTCTCCACGTTGTCAAGAATGATCTCAGTCACCAATGATAGACGTGTTCATTGGCTTCCCCCTTTGAGTTGCCTTTTACAGAATGATCCGCAGGCATTTCCAGAACACGCCACAATCAGTCATGCACAACTGCATAGCTTGGTATGTGTTTTAAGTAGAGACGTGCAGGTATGCATCATGATCTTCAATGATTGATTCTGATCTCCGTTCAGATGGACCTGATCGGGGACTCGAGGTGCTACTGAAGCCGAGGTACGAAGGATTGAGAGGAGAGACGGGAGGTCAGCTCGATGACAGAGTAGTATTGGCATGGTAGCAAGGATCAGGCCCTTCCCTGCGCTTCGCGGTCGTCGTCGATAAGGTCAAAGCACATCATCGTTGATGCCATCGTAGTGTTTCGACCCGCAGGAATCAACAAGAGGTGATCCTACGCCGTCACTGGGAGAAGCCTTTGTTGAAGGCGGGATGTCCAAACACTACCTCATCCGACATATCACGCATGATTTCGAACACCTGATAATCATGCGAATCCTAACGTCGTGATTGGTAGAGGTCTTCTAAATGCGCCCCCAACTTCAAGTTGAAGGCAGGACGCATCATTGATGTTTCAACCTCAACAACATAACCGGCCAGAAGTGGTCCTAATAGCCGAACATTACCAATGAGAGAGAGGTCTTCTGAACACAGAACGTGGCATCACTGATGTTCCCTCACTGGCGGTGCGTCTCTGCGATCGAAAAGGCTTCGAGAATCCCACGTCCACACGTATCAATAGGGATTTTTTCCCTGAAAGATTGATTGCGGGTATAAAGGCACTGGTGATACAGAGTTTGGATTGTCGTCTTCGATACCACCAGGATCAGAACCAAAAGGAGCATTAAATACGTTCTCCACCGCTCTGCGATGCAAGGCAGCAGAAGTGCGTTGTTTCAGGTCTATGGTATTCTGCTACACAACTGACGTTCTCCGTCGGAAGAATGGAGTTGAGCTCCGCTTCTTCAGAGAGGTAGTGATAAGCGGTGACTTCGACCTCAGTTGGCTGGACATCTCGCCTCGCCTTCCGGCGACATACTGCACTTCGGGGAACTGGGGATCATACATGACCCAAACGTGAGTTATCAGTCATAGGGAAAGGATAACCATCGTACTTACTCGCCTCCAATCCCTTCACCTGATCAGCACGTTCGAGTGCAACAAGAAAGGACATGTCAAACATCAGTGTTCTCCCGCGGGTAAACTGCACACACAGAATATCCGCCTGAGAGACATCAATCGGCGACGATGGAATAGCGAGAGAATCATTATACATGTACTAGATCACCCCCGGTCCAATAGATTCTATGGTATTTTTCTTTTCATCCAGTCAGCGAGGGCAACTCCAAAGAAATTAGACGCTCACCCGATCTCCGATCTTTCCGCCAAAAGATACAGCGCAAGGACCGGCCTTCATTTCGCACTGCGCGAGCCAGATGTCCGTCAGGGCTTCAGGAGCACTTAGTGGCTCTTGTCTTTGACTGCCCAGTCAAGACGTCAAGATAGTGACGCAAGGCATTCTGGATCTGTGGAGAATCTGCATTTGTGGAAAATTTGCGTATGTTGAGCATGACGCGACTGGAGACGGTGTTTTTAGCGTTGAAGCGCGGCCGGATGCATCGAGTTCATTGCTCCCTGCGAGGACCAGGGTTTCCTGGTTAATGAATCAGAGGTATATTCAAAAGGGCTCGCCCCTGCAGCACCTAGAAGATTCTGTCCAGCAGACATGTCAATCAGTAGCAATAGCATGAGGGTATAATCGATGATCGCTCACGAAGCACCACTGCCGAAGCCTTCTATCTGTTCATTTGGCTACTTCCAAGAAGACTACAACGAAAAGCTTCGGGGTCCTTCCTAACATCTTCCCACGCGAAATCTCAGGCCTCCTCCAAATCTTCCAAATCCATGGTCGACGCGTTCAAGATATGAGGCTTGTCACCAGCAGCCATATATAAACGCTTATCTTCCTTGTCTGTCGTAGGCCATGCAATTCCTTCGTCGAGCACGAACTTGAAGCAGAGCATTCTGGGTTTGCAAGATGAGGGTAGCCCTTCCAATCTGAGGAAGTCAGGGACGGGAAAGTAGATGTTTTTTCTCTGCGGTGAAAAAGGTATCAGATCAAATTTCAGATCAACGGCGAAACAAACCAACATATTGAGAAGGATGAGGCCGCGACATCTTTGATGCGCCCCCACACCATATTGACGATATCGATTGGAGGTCGTTAGTCGTTCACCTGAATCCTAATGAATTCATGACTGTTGTCTTGAGCATCAGCGCAACGCACCTATCGGAATAATATCGACGAAGCGTGCCACTCATCTTCCCTCCAGCCTACCCATATGCATAAAAACCCAGCAACCAGTCAGAATTAGCGTACGAATACGGTCCAACCTGAAAGGCTCGAGTCAGCATGCATCCTGACGAATTCAGAAGATTGGGTAACCACTCGTCTGGCATTCCTGATGCCCTAAGCGATGAGTCTGGATTTTTTAATCCTGGGGTTCGAGCATGAAGGGGTAGTCCAACTTGTAAACCTGGCAGTGAGTGCAAAGAGACACGAGAGATGCAACAGCACATACCTCTAGAAGACATCGGCCTCTAAAACTTGGCGAGAACGTACAGCCTAGATTCCGAAACGGGTTTGCAAACAGCAGGGAGGGAGTGCTATGAACGTAGTGCGCCGCTGTATATGGCATAGCATGAAAAGATATTGGCATTTGGGACGAAGCAGCACACATAACCATCTTCAATATGTACAGAGAACGTTAACGGTTTTCGTCGAACCATGAGCGCCGGGCCATAGTGCTAGTAAATTTTCTGGTCATGAACGATGGTGGTTCAAGTTTGCGAAGTTGCCGCAGCAACTTCCCACGCCAGGCTTCTTCACGGCTGACTCCACCGCTCTGCTCCACTCTTCTGGGAAGATTTACGAGCCCAAGCTACGAAGATTCGCCCTTGCCACTTCCCCCCAAGCCCCTACGCGGAGAGTTTTTGAGTGAGAAGGTCGTGGTCTCCGGTGCTGTGATAGATTACCATATTTGAGAGTCCGTTCTTCCGCCGTCGCGATGTCGCTCTTATCGTGGTCACCGGTCTTTGGATCAAGAATAGATCGTGCTTTCACAAGACAGCATAACAGCACGACGCCAAGTGACGTTGGACCCCGATGACCCACCTGTAGACTCATTTTCCTGAAGTCGATAAATCCTTTAGCGAACCGCTTCTCTATGTGCCCGAACCTTGAGCGTCAGTGGTGATCAAAAAGTTTATCCCATTTGCCCCTCTATTCTCCCATGTACGCCAGAGTAACAGCTTGATAGACCTGAGTCCGGTCCTTCTATGACGATGGCAAGCATGTATAGACAGTCTGACAGGTAGTGATTTCTAAATTGATGCTGGAGCTGTTTCCTGTTTTTCACCAAAATCATCCGATTACATAGGGCCCCCGCCCAATGATTTGTCATTCTGCTGGGTAGGATTTGACGGCGAACGTATATGATGGCACACGAAAGCGAAAGGCTGTGAGAAGAGCAATCCAGGAGCCGGAGGCGACCAACCGTGGAGGCAGTGAGTCGACCTGACATAAATAAGAAAGCAATTAAACATCCTACAGAACTTACTCAAAACACGCCAGAAAACGTAAACGAGGAAGAATGCGGTCCTGAATACTACAGTCCGAAGGAGTTCCAAGAAGAGTGTATATCCAAAAAAAAAAGAAAAAAGGTAAAACGGTGCGAACGCAATAAACATATGGAGAAATAGTCGAGAAACCAACATAGAAACGGTGCATTTGAAATGCCGCTTAGGATTGAATTCATAGCGTATGAGGCATGGCTTGCAGAATTTACGAGGGTCCCGGGGTGACGCTAGATGGTCGGTTTCTACACGTCTTCTCATGTCTCTTGATGTCCGACAGGGTGACGGTTCTTGCTGTGCAATAAGAACACTGGTGTTGCTTGTTTCCGAGATGAGAATCTATATGATCTAGAAAAGTGTTAGGCCCCAGTGAACTTCGTAGAATATGTAGTGAAATTTACTCTTTAGATTATGGCTCGTGGTGAATGTAGCCTGACATGGCGGGAAGCCAGTGCATCTGTAGAGACGACTTGGCCTTGTTGGGTGTCGTCTCCGCATACTTGCGTCTACAACACCGCCAGTGGCAACGACTTTTTTGAATACGCGATGCTGCCCATTAGGGTCCGGAACGCTCTTTGCAGAATCGCTGGTAGTGGAGAGAGGGTGCGTGGCATCGTACCGGTGACCTGAGTCGGATATTTCCCAACCTGTACCTGGTGGAATATACAGGGATCCAGCGGCATTGGCAGCAAGAGATTCCCCCCTATATGTCACCGTCTGGAGCGATTGGTGGTCGGGGTAAGGGAACGATGGACCTGTAGCTGTGTTCATATAGTCATTGGACCTGTCCTCCGAGTCTGAGGAACCCACATAGCCGTAGGGCGTCGCATACCGGGGACTGGCGAGCAGATTTCGAATATGTCCAGAGTTCGGAGCAGAGACCAGACCATTCGAGAAGCAAGTCTGAGATAAATCATCCATGTTTCTCATCACATTGGGATGACCCTCCTCAACTCGGCTGGATGAATATGGATTGGTAGGTCCTGTGCCGTCCATGGGGTAAAGGTGCGGTGGCCCATGGTAGTAGAATCGGTGGTCGGAATAAGGGACGGGACTTGGGGAAAGAGGCTCGAAGTCTTCGAGGTTTTGCCCGCTGCGGTGACATGAAATGAGACGAGCCGCATGAATTAAAAGGGTGAGTGCGTACTCAGCATCGACATGGTACTTTTGATCCCATCTTCCTGACATGGTGTATCAATATCAGCGGCGTCGGGTATTCAATAACATAGACCAGGAGAAAGAGCTAAAATCTGGGAGTATCCTGGTGTTCTCTAGCTTTTAATACGATTTTCCGGAAGGCAGGAATCACCTCGAACCAACCCCACGCCCATGCTCACATTGTGATAGGCCATCCGACTGCTGTAGCTTCAAACGTAAGTTATATTGAATACAGGCACTCAATCATAATCAACGACGGTTGGAATGCCTCGGTGTCAGCTCGGTTCGGGACATACCTAAAACTAGTACGCGAGAACAAGCATCAAACATTGAATATTGAGGTCCTGTAGAAGTATAAGATATTTTATAACGACAGCGTTAATATCAAAGAGGAAATCCCTACCTAAATTCTAGGTCACTTTGCCGCGAGCTGAGATGTTGCGAACATCGGCCAAGTCTGTACCTGAGTCGACAACATGGCAACCCCTACATTTTCGCCTCAATTGTACAAATACAGTTCGCGATCCTGAAAACATCCGCACCCACAGTAAGAGTTAGCAATTATCAATGCTCCGAGCAGATGATCTCGTGGAATAATTCAGAGCGTCGATCATAGTGCAGTCACCAGTGTCGCTGCAACAATTGAGAGTTCGCAGAAATAGAAAGTTAGGTTGCTTCTCCGAACCCGACGCTTGGCAGCCCGGATACCCCAGTAACCGAGATCTTGGCCAACGGCTTTGGCATCTATGCAGACGCCCATATCACCAGCTTGTACAGCAAACGTCGGTCCGATGACTAAAACTTGAAGGTATCTTCGCGTGCAGGCAAACGCTATTGAATCACTTATGTGTAAATATGCCAATAAGGAGCCGGATCAGGGTATCAGTGAACAGACGATCTGGATAATGAATAGCGAACGCCGCCCTTAACGGGAATAATGAAAAGGGGCAGTGACCAGGACCCACAGACAAATGCCGATAAGTTGTTAAGCATCTGGTAGCATGAGGGAAATGATAAGCAGACTTTGCTGATGTTCTGACGTGCTAGATTCATCGCATGTTTCTGAACCTTAAAGGACGTTAAAGGACGTACCCGACCTCATTGAACCTGCACTTCCGGTGTGCTCGGTTCCGCACTGTCATAGGATGCTAAATGACATGGTGGTTTTCTGAAGGCGCTATCTTGCAAAGACTCAAAAAGGAAGCTCTGACATCGTGCTAATCAGCATCGCTCGGTTAAATGATTACGCACCGAGATTGATTCCGCGGAGGTGTCAGTGAGTCACACAGCTAAGATCCAACAAAAGGCTTTCGAGCTCCATGCCGGCAGTATATCCACTATTGCTTTTCTGGTAGCTTCCCAATTAACATTCTGTGTACCAAGAGTGAAGCCAATTGTTCATTGTGGCAAGGGAGGCTCATCCGAGCTCGACACCCAAATTCATACCGAAGGATCGTACAAACCTGTTTTCGTTCAATGAGTCTGAAGGGAACAAAAAGATCACGCTCGGGGCGTACCGCTCAACCTTTTTGAACATGCGTCATACTGATTTGCCGGCCAGCAAGTTTGAATATTTGAAATGGAGAAAATTGTTGGTCTGGCTGTCTGTCTTCTAGCTAGCGAGGTTTCAGATGGTTCATTGACTTGAGCGAGGGTGTTGTGTTAAACTCGCCTTTCCCAGTCATCCGCATGGTAGGTGGGTGAATTCCTCTTTCCGAGGTCTTCTGGAGCAACTATGCAATAGCCCACCTAAATTCACCGTTACTACAAGCATATGCGATCGCTGGTCAACTGCTAACATTAAGTTGGGAGGCGAAAATTGAAATGCAAGGAATATTATTTACTCAACTAGGCTGTTCAAGATCGTTGAACAGACCATCTGATCCTCCATTTCAGATTCATACTGGTCCGAGGTGCGAGGATGGAAATTACGAAAAATGGTTGAGGATATGGACCATGAACGTCCCAGGAAAAAATCGAGCCGAATCTAGCCGAGTCTCGTGAAAACGAGTCTTGCTGGCGGCTCGATGCTGCTAGAATGAACTCGATCTCACTAGTACTATATTTTTGAGGATAAGGAAGTCGGATTTTCTAGTGAAATCGAGTCGTCTGATCTCCGTCAGAGCCAAATCTAGTGAAATCTAGCCTGAGTAAGTAAATGAACGGCAGTTAGAAAATAAAATATACACATCGTACAATTTTTCGCTGCATTATTACACTCGATTGCACTCGAATACACTAAATACGACTATATTACATTCTCTATTGTCTATACAGAGCTCGATTCCACTAGATTTCGTTACCTGCACAACCACTTACCCTCTCAGCTACCTGTGACTTGCTCGCACTCGATTGTGCTCAACACGCCATCTACCTCTCGTTCCCCAAGTGACCGCCTCTCCATAATGCGACTGGCCGGATAGAGGAAGAGCTGTGTCCAATAGATATGAGAATCGTCACAGCGCGGGATATGTTGCACATACCATAATGGAGAAACCAGTTGTGGAAGGAATATGCAAGGACTCGTTTAGTGACACGTTGTAGTTCCTTATACGTACCTGCCTAACGAAAGGCGACGTCAGATCTGTTCTGCAGGTAACATTAGTTAATCCGTGAAACAGAAGTCACGATCTGTAGGACATACTGGTTGTATGAATGTGGTTCAGGCTGGGGGTGTTTCGGCTGTGTTCGTGATGACTTTCAGCGAGAGACGGAACCTGTATATCGACAATCTCTTCAGAAATGATATGCATGTAGGGGATTGGGATTGGAGCAGGCTCACCAAGAAGCCCCTTTTAGCACCTCAAGCTAAGAATCCCTCTACCCATCCCAGAGCATGGACTAATGGACTCTTGCTAACGCCTGGGGGTCCTTGGAAGACATTGCGTGAAAGGAGACAGTGGGATGGTGGTGGTCAGGAACAAAGAGACGATATCGAAAATGATTTGGTTATGTGACGCGTACGTGGCTTCCTCGGAGGCTGCCGGTGCCGACTTGGTGATTTTATAAATTTGCTTGCGCGCCAGGAACTGAGACTTTGAGATAGTAAAATCGAGTCTGATCGAGCCAAAGAGAGGCCGTCCGAAGGGAAGGAAATTTGGGAATAATTGGGGATTGAGCGGCTGGATTCCACGATGCGCGCTCGTTTTCACAAGACTCGGCTAGATTCGGCTCGATCGACATGCATGAACCAAGATGCGAACGGTTGCGCGGGGCATCTTCTTGGGAAGTAGACTGACGTTCCGCATTTATTTTTTTCGCTCCCCTGCCCTAATTCTTCCTTCAGCATCACTGCAAGCACAACGATCCGGGGAGACTAAACCACTAACTGGTGCAATTGATTTGGTGAAAGGTCGCGATGAAAAAGGTATGTAATTCACTGAATTTCGCCAGTCTCTTTCTTGAACTGTCTAGTGACAGGGCATTGGTGTTATCGTTCTGACGAATTTATCTTCGAATGGTCTCAGCGTGGAGGTGGAGTAGCAGAACCACTCGGGCGAGATGAAGGTTTGCCATTTGGCATAGTCCATTACCCATGCGTGTATGTTCAAACTGTCTTCGCTTCCATCCCGATCCCAAATTCTATCTACGGTGAATCCCTCAATCTTCTCAGGAGAGTGTATACCCTACTGCTTTCACTCGCGCGGGTCTTTCCATAAATATCACTCGTAATGAGCGCACCACCGGCGCCTGTATGTGTTCCCTGACGCCATTTCCGGCATTTCTGTGCTAACAGCGAACATATCCAGTCTCAAATGCCGGACTACATAACAAGCAATCTAGATTGTTGCTCGATCTCTTGGGTGACAGAGGATGTGAGAAGAAACCAACTCCCTTTGGCGAGTACACACTTTCTCCATCAACATGCTTGACATTCCTCTTTTCGTCCGATTCCCATGCTGGCCATTTCGTTCCCCTTCTTCGCTTTGCTACAGTTGCTTCCGTGAAGAACTGACGGTTCTACATCATTGCTGTGGCTTTTCGTGGTGAGTCACAACAACTCATTCCTCACCGGACGCCACCAGTCAACCCTTTTCACGACATGGCGACCAATACGCCTATGCCATTATGTATTGGTGTTTCACTGACGATTAAGGAGTTCAGTATCTTAATTGGGGACTCGTTATCATTATCAAGAGCGGGGTAAAAGAGAAGAGGACAGAATATCGTAATGAGGGACTTCCCCGTCCCGTCAACTTATGGTTGACACACTAGACATCAAAGTATGCTGCTATTATCCGACTTTCGAGTCCATCAACCTGGTTAGTGTGCTCTTTTCCTATAGGAAAAATTCCGTGGCTGATGTTCAACACGTTCCATCTATATATCACAACGGAGAACGTCGGTTGGTTAGTCCTGCGGTACGGACATGCACCTTCTCACTCAGCCATGATGAAAATCAAGATTGCTTCCGAGAAGTTGGCGGCAAGAACTTGAAGACGAGAAATACGGAATGTACGTTGGGCCTGCAAGCTGCAAGACCGACATGCATGGAGCGAGATGGTTCGTGGAGGGTTCCCGCGGCTTCTGAATACCGTGTTTCTTCGATCTTACTGTACTTACTGTTACCAGTAGCGCAATCAATTTTGGGGATGATATGGCGTTGCTAAGGAGGGCGTTAGCAATTAAGACGTACGTAGCCTTGAGAGACAATCGAAGTTCGGTAAATCGTATCAGCTTCGCGGAGGCGTTTTCCCGCACGCTAGACGTACGATGTGACTGCTTGCATTCTTTCAATATATCAAACTTATTATGATGATCAAAGCAAGAGTCATAGTAACAGGGATCCAATTACAGCTGTTTGCAGAACATAGGGCGGGACCCATTTCTTAAAATCACATCTTCCGGCTGGATCTTCCCATCAAAACGCATAAGCAAGCTAACCGAGGCATCTAGGCGGCCTCATTGACATATCTTTGACTCAGGAAGTGTACAGAAGATCATTTCGAGCATTTTCTCAGCTCTGGGTAACTCAAAAGTACTGTTCACAAATTTGAAAATTCCCAATGTCCGTCAAAATTCACGATATGTTACGCGCACTGACTGAGGGTCCATGCCAGCTCCAAGAATAAAGTACAGGTAGTTAGGACAGGGAAGAATGAGGTCAAATGGAATGGGAGAATGCCTTGGCTAACAGTCGGAAGATTGCCTTGGAAGATTGCAACGTGCGGGAAAAAACCCGGTCCCGCCCTATGTTCTGCAAACAGCTGAACAGCGCATCTCCGAAATAATTGGAAATCTATTCTGCCTTTCGCGCTATCCTTGTATCCGGTCCAGAAGCTCAAGTGCCTGAAGGTTCAAGTACTAGTACATATAACCCCGTCACAAACTCCATATGCACACTTTTCGCTTTATTGACAGCAAACCGTTTCTCAGAATCTTATAGTGATACTGCGTGCTCAACCTCCGAGTGTATACCAGGGGAAGATAATTGCTGATGCGAGTTTCACGGGAATTAAGAAGTTCCTCAATCATAAACGTTATGAACTGCGCTGAGTGCCAGATGGTTTGGAAGTTCTGTCAATCGGTCGGAAAAGTCCGATAACTACGACCCTGGGCTTGCTACACTTTGACCCATGGCATCTACATAGCTGGTCATGATTCACGGCAATACAAGGAACTCTACGGCAGTGCCTCGGTGACGAACTGGCCAATATGCAAGAACAAATCGTGAATTTCTAAGTATTTGGGAACTTGTATTCGTCATTATCAGGTAGAAGATGGTTCGATGCGTCAATCGTAACGGGAAAGTATGCAGCCGCCATCTAATGTTCGACACGCTCTGGATGTCGCGACGCAGAACGTGGGTTGTTGATTTTTGGCAGACATGACATGCACCTTCTTATCGCTCAGTAATGGCGATAATCGGGACCGCTTTCAAGAATTGGTGACAAAAACTTGGAGATGGGAAATACGACATTTACGCAAGATCAACATGAGAAGGCACCCGCGAGTTGAAGGTTCTTAGAGGCTCTTTATTCTGGGAGATAATTACTGATGCGTTATTGTAGGAATTCTTTTAAATGCAGGTCCGAGGAGCACGATGAAACCAATTGGGAAACCCCGTTTCGTTGAACAATCACTAAATCTACCGATAAGCATTTAACGTCCAGTATATTTCGGATAATATGGCTACAAGTTCTGCCGTTACACAAATGGCAAAGCCAGGGTTTTTACCGAAGGCGGTCCCGCGCGAGCTAAGCCACAATCCCCGCGATCGACCAAGGACATTTGAACTCGACTCAAACGACTGGCCAACAATTCGGGTCGCCTCAAGACATTGTCGACGTTCACACGAGTCGGACATGCACATGTGTCGCAATTTGACGAACGGTTTCTCGAGTTTCCAAAGAATCATCACCCAATGAAGCCAGCAATCCTGAGAACCTCTCCGACTACGTTACGCACATCATCTCGTTGATATTAGTCCCAAGTCAATTTCCAGGCTCGACGATATGTTAACTACGTACAGGGGCAGAGGTCATGATGGGCGGTTCAGAGTATTGCTGTGGAAAGAGCTGACCCACCAGCAAGTGCGTGCTTCCCGCCGTTGGCTCCGTCAAGACCCCTTGACGTTCCTTGTTTCACCCAATCGCTGCCCCCATATTGTCCTCTAGTTACGTGAAGTAGTTAGCCAGACGATGTGTCCTTTACCCGTTCCCTCTAAGAGCACAGACATCGCCGTTTTCTTTTACTCCAACCGAGCTGTGTTCGGATTTGAGGTAGGGCTAAGAATGTGTCAGCATGAAAACAGCTCAAAATGAGACCAGGGATATGACCTAAGTTTTCGGCCACTGACTTACGGTTGGGCCAAACTATATGAACCATATTCCGCTGGCGCTTGATGGTCTTAGTGGTTGGATTGCCGTCAACGAGTCTTCAGCTTCATGGTGGTCCAGAGGAAGAGCAAATCGTTGAATTGACCACTTGATGAGTCATATTAACTCAGTAGGCCATATTCTGTGCCGTTCAGATTCGCAAGAGTTGCAAAGTCCTGTGATTCTGGCGCTTCAGGAGAGATTTGCAGACAAGAGTCGAAGTGTGACCTACAGTCGATCCTTCTGCCTCCCAGGACGTGCTCGCTGGCTTAGGTATGCGCCATTGTGCTGTCAGCGTGTTATTTGGGACGGCAGCGCATGGGATAACTCCTTAATATCCTCGTGGTTGGATTCCCAACGCCCGACTTAAACTTCATAGTCTCGAGAAAGAGCAACATGGAGAATGTGGTGTTCTTTGTACTGATGTCTCTGATTGCAGAGCTGTCAATTTGGTAGCGTCGTTCTAAATAGTCTGTCTGAAGGTTTGAAGACAGTGTAGACCTTGAAGTATCTGGGTGAGGGCCGCTGAGCAAGGAAGGCAGCTGCTAGAGTACGCACCTAGCCTAGCTAACTGTCTTCAATACTGATGCCAAAGTCAACATTCTTCTGAAGCGATATCCTCCGCATCCGTTTGATAACCGTTACGGTGCCTTCATAGTGAGGGTTTCAAGGGTCGTGACGGAATCGATAGTGTTGTATGAATTGAAGCTACTGAAAAATGTTGGACGACGCAAGATTCGGAATGGAAATTCAGCAGTGATGAAGAGGAACGATGGCTTGCTCGCACAGACGGTGATAAGAATATGAATGGCTTGAGGTCCAAAGCACGGTGAAGAGACGAAGCTCAGCAGAAAACACAGATCGTGGGAATCTCGCATGAGCAAGACTTTTTGATACCACCAGGATCAGAAACGAGAACGAGTGTAGCTCGTTCTCCAACGTTCTGCTATACAAGGGGCTGAAAGTGCATGGTTTCGAGTCTATGGAGTTTTCGCTACATAACTAACGTCTCTGTTGGAAGAAGGATGAGATCTCGTTCAAATGATAGCTGCGGTGACCGACCCTGACCTCAATTGACCAGATATCTCACCTCACCTTTTGGTGTCATATTACACTACGGAGAAGTAATACGTGAGCATCCATTGTACTTACCCGCCTCCGATCTCTCCAGCTACTCATCACATACAAAGTTCAACGAAAAATGCATCGAACACCAGTGTTCTCCCACGAATGGACCGCCGAGAGACTGCAGTGGCGGAACTTGGATGGATCATCATACACGTACCAATTGCTCCCGGACCACTAGATTCTACATAATTCTTTCCTCTCAGAAAATTCTGCCAACCAGGGGTGTCAATCAGTAGCAACAGCATGACGGAAGATAATCACTCACGAAGCGTCACTCCTGAAGCCTTCTGTCTGCCCATTTGGGTACTTTCAACCACCAACAAAAAGCACTAGGATCTCCCTTACACGTTTTTACATGTAACGTTCTAGGGCTCCAGGGTTCATGGTCAGCATGCTCAATGCGTGTGTATCCCATCGACAACCATACAAGAACGTCTAGTAGTTTCCGGTGACAGAGTTCGTTCGTTGGAGAGGGCCGGATGGTCTGGCTATCGCAATGCCGAAGACACGATGCTGGTTGGATGATAGCTAACTATGTACACGGAAATGTAGACTACGTGCCAGAAGCTCATGCCAAACACTGAGTCCAAACAGGCCTGGAACCTCCGCTCCGTGCCCCGGTCCCCCTACTACATCGTGATGACGGGGGAAGGCATTACAGAGTTGTACGGCGGGTCAAGAACGAGAAGATAGGCGTCATGTACGACTTTCTCTGTGGTGAAAGCGGGCCAGACCGAATGACTCGTGAGCCTGACCCTACGCCAAAGTGAAGGCTCGGCTCAGGCCAAGGCTTTCACCTTACGGAGACGTTTTCATGGAGCACCTTGTGTTGTTGACATTGCCTGTGTATCACCAGAAGGTGATGTCTTATATTAGCGCGTGTGAGGAAGTCGAAGAAAGTCAAAGAACGATGAACAGCACATAAGAGGAGCGAATTGCATGTATTGCCGGGATTATTCGTATAAAAGACATGCTATTGGTGCACTAACAACTCGAAGTATCGGGGCATTAACGAGGTTTCAAAATTCCTTTGGCTATGATTGGAAGGTGACTGTAAGTAGTAAGTAAAATTATCTCAACTATAGTTACACACCTCGACGATATTTGGTACCCGATAATATGTTCTCGATATCTGGTATCTGTGAGTCAGAATATTCGCATTGAAAGGATACAATATTAAGAATATCTCGAATTCTGAGTGGGAGCAGTGGGACACGTATTAAAGGGATTCTAACTCGAGTAGTTCAGTCGTCGACGCTGCAAACAGCGAGAACGATGCACTATCCATCGTGAAAACCTTCCGGGACAGAGATTTGTCGGTGAACACCGCAGAACTCGACTGAAATTGGCATCTTTGCTGATCGTACATCTTCACCTAGAAGTCAAGCTAGTCAGGGCTCAAGCCTACAGTAGCGGCCGGCTTGGCTCACGCCTCAGGGGGCTCGATTCGAGCATGCCCGGTGCTTCAAGCTCCGAGGCCCAACATTACTATTAGTGATGTTGAGGGCTCGGGCTTGCATTTCTGAAAGCCCAAGCCCAGGGCCTGAGCCCTAGACGATATGATGGAAAGTGCAGCCCGTGGCTGTAGGCAAGTGATACCCAAAAGCCCTGGCCTAAGCCGGGCCCTGCCTATGGCTCGGGCTTCTGGCGGCTCAAGGCTCGGGCTCGATGTTTGGTGAGCCTGAGCCCTCTCAAGCCAGGCCTAAGCCCGGGGCTTTGAGCCGAGCCGGGCCCGCAACATCACTAATTACTATTAGAATCAATGCGATATGTTCAAGCAAAGATACATCCCGACAGGTTCGGGAGATGGGAAATGTGAAAAATAACCACTCGCCTGGTATCTCTGATGTTCTGAGTCTTAAGGACGAAGGATGAGTGTACTCCAGCATATGCAAAGGTATATTAATCTATCCAAGAATCTTGGTTCCTTGAATCCTGCTAGGGAAGGGACAATCCAGTTTGTGGGCCTGGCGTTCATTAGTGAGTGTAATACGATATGAGAGGTGCATTAGGACAGACCTCTAGGATGCCTCTAAGATTTCCTGATAATGTACAGCCATTCCAGAGCGGGTTTATAAAGAGCAGGAGGAAGTATGATCGGTCTACTATGCTGTCCTATACTAGAGAATCAGAAACTCTTAACATTTGGGATGAAGTAGTACACGTACCCAACCTAAATACGTATTGCGATGAACGAAGGACTCTTGATGCCACTCTTGTGTCGGAGAGTTCGAAAACTTCGCCTGAAATGGTGGACTGTTGCTACTTGCCACAGTGGGCCATCAGGGTCCGATGGCAATTACGAGTCCGTTTCTGGGGCTGTGGTTTTGCGGAAAACTTGGAATTTCTGGGGCTGACGGTAATGAGCGCTGAGCGAGCCAAACAAAACGATCTATTGACATCTATCAGCCCACCAGTCGCAAGACAAACTCGGACTCGTAACTTCCGAGTCCCACGAAATTCCCACGCCCTGGACGATCATCTCGGGGATTCCATTCGACGGCGACGGTAAAGTACACAGCCGGCGTTTTTCTTTGCCTGAGCGCCAGGCAAATCTTTCGAGCGATCCGTCGGGGTCAAACACTCTCATGACATACATTCTATAACAGGTTGACAGACGATCATAGTTAACGAACCTTTTGCTTTCCTGTTTAAGGCACACATAGGATCCCCAATTGTTCAAGATTCTGCTGTTATTTGGTAAGCTTGAACTTCACCCTTAGAATATCTAGAATGCCGCTGGTTTGACAGCGAACGCATAAAAACGATTTTCGAGATAGAAGCGAAGGGCTTTTGGACGACAGTTATTCAATCCAGGAGCGGAGGACAACCATTGGAAGGGAAGGCGAGTGGAATTAAGATACCTACAAGAGCATTCATACATCACATTCTACAAGACTTATGCAAAGGTGGAATATAATCCTAACTAATATTGAAAGAGTGCCCAAAAGAATATATAGAAGCGAGAATATCCGAGAGCCCAGCCCATAAATTCCATCAGTAATTAAAATTCCTAGCAGCATACAATGTAGACCATAACTTATAGAACTATGAGGGACGCGGAGTCCCGCCGGAGCTTGAGGGTCGGTTTTTACACGTCCTCTCATGTCGCTTAATGTCCGACTGGGTGACTGTTCTTGCAGGACAAAAAGAACACTGATGTTGTTTATTACCAATATGAGAATCTATATGATCTAGACTTTTTCGTGGAACATGTGGATGAAAGATTACTCCTCAGATTGTGGCTCCTGGTGAATGTAGCCTGACACGGCGGGAAACCAGTGCATCTGTAGAGGCGATCAGGCCTTGTCCGTCGCCTTCGGTTGCTTGCGCCTACCACACATTCTGTGGCGATGACCTTTTTGATTACCCGAGGCTGCGCATTCAAAGGACCCGGGACACTCTCTGTAGAGTCGCTGGTGAAAAGAGGGTAGATAGTATTGTACCAGCGCCCCGGATCGGACGCCGAGCCTGAGATGAGCGAAGCTCCATTGGCATCATGAAATTGCGGTGCATAAGGAGCGGCCGCCGACTCCAAGGATTGAAGGGCGGGATGTTCGGAGCCTGATTGAAGGTCAGAGACCGATGGTCCTGTAGCCATGCCCATACAGTCATAGGACCTGAGCTCTGAGGAACTCATAAAGCCATACGACGTCGCGTAGGGACCGTTCAACATATTTTGACCATATCCAGGCCTCTGGGCAGCGATCACTTGGCCATTTGAAAGGCCAGTCCAAGAGAAGTCATCCGTGTTTCCGGTTGTACTGGGACGACTTTCTTCAACTCGCTCGAATGGATATGAATCAGCGGGTCCTGCGCTAAGGATGTGGCAGTCCATGGTAAGAGAATCGGTGGTCGGAATAAGGGACGGGGCTTCGGGAAGGACTTGGGAAAAGAAGCTGGAAATCTTCAGGATTTTGTCCGCTGTGATGGAGTCATGAAGGGAGTCATGGAGTGAGCGACAACCCGCATCACTTAAAAAGGTCAGTGCATACTCAGCATTGACATGAAATTCTTGATCCCATCTTTCTGACATGGATTGTTGATATCAGCGACATTGGTTTACAAATGATAATAAAGGAAATTGACCAAGAGGAGGTTAGAACTGAGCTGAAGCGTCCTGGTGTCCTCTGGCCTTTAATATGTATTTTTTGGAGGGCAAGAATCACCTTGAGCAACCCCACGTCCTCGTTGTGGTAGGCCAGTCTGCCTGGTGTAGGCTTAGACGTAAGTCAAATTCTATATAGTCGCGCACTTTACAGTCAATGACCAATCAGATATGCCATACCCGGTATCTTCAATGTGTTAGCTCAGTTCTTGCTCAGTTCAGACTCATCGTGGGATCTCATCTGAGATTGTCCATAGTGGCCAGGTGGTGAACAGCTCAAATCCCGCGCAGCCACTCCGAGTCGGCATGCGGGAACGAGCATCAGACATTACCGGATAACGCTGTTAGCATATTTAGAGCGATAGTAGTGTTATCGAACAAACGGAGATACCTAACTAAAATCTAGGTCATTTCGCCGTGAATAGTGATTTCTGAGGAAATTCTGTCCAGGTGATGAGGCAGACGAGCGTGGCGAATCCTAACCTGAGCCGAAGCTGCCAGTACAGTAACGGGTACGCATTTGCCTGCCAGTACACCACTTCGCATCCTGAAAGCTCCGTGCCTGCGATGACTGTGGGGTCCCCAAGAAACCGCACTTGCCAATGCTTCTCGCGTGAAATGATGTCGCTCGATAATTAGTGATCGTGCATTTAGAGTGTCAATCATTATTGGTTCAGAGGCTCTGCAAAAATGTCCGAGAACAATAAGAAAGTCGGGGGATAGAAAATCTCTCTCTGAGCCGCACGCTAGGCACGTCTATGCAGGTGCCCATATGCAGGCACCCATATTACCAGCTTGTACAGCAAGCGTCAGTCTGATGTCTGATGTCCAAAGGGTATATTCGCAGAAAAATGCTTTATTTTTGGGCGGGAGAATATGCCAACCAATAGCAAGAACTGGATCAGAGTATCAGTGAGCGGGCGGGCTGGATAATAGTAACGAACGACATCACAAGCAACCCTTGACTAAAGGACCACAACGGCGATGAGTCGGCAAGTATGTGGTCGCATAAGGGAAATGACATATGAACTAGGCCATGAGTATGCAACAGCTATGTGGAAACGGCCTGCTAACGTTCTGACATGCGGCTCTCCTCATGCCCACGGTGATATCGCCATAAGATAGCGTGCTATAAAAGGGATTTTCTGCATAATCCTGAATAATAGAAAACGCGAAAAGACATATCTAAACTCAAATCCACGTTCTCAAAAACTCCGGAGTGCTCTCTTCGGTTTCTGAAGAGATCCATTCCACATCGACAATCGGAGTTGGCTTTATAGGATAACTGAAGTTTGCGTACGTATGGTATGATGGCTCTGTGGAGGTGCCACCATTCTGTCTATGCAAAGAGTCGAAAACAACAAATCGATAACTCCTGTCATCGTTCTAGAGAACGTCAGTCTCGCTCTGTTGAAAAGATTGGAGACTACGCACCGAGACTAGTCCCTCCCGCATCGGAAGTACCAATAGACCACAGCTACGTCGTGTAGCAAGGGCCCAACATACATTTTCGAGCTACACACCGACATTACGTCAAGCATTCCTCTTTGTTGGCACCTTCACAGTTATTATGCTGTATACCGGGAGTGAAGACATTCGTTCATTGCAGAGAGGAGGGAGTCCGTCAGAGTTGCAAACCAAAGAGGAAAAACCTGTTGTCATTCAGTGATTTACAAATATATATAAAAAGTGCCAATTTCAGGACACACCATTCAAACAATTATGTACATCAGTTATTTTAAATGTGAGCTTGAAAATCAAAATCCCGCGTACTCATTTTTAGAGTCTCGGTTTCTAACTGAAATCGAGGGAAGGGGTGGTCTTGCAACGCGGCGATTCTCTGAACGAGGCATCAGATACTTTGGATTGGTTTGAGCGATGCGGAAAGTTCAAGCCTATCCAATGACTCGTCGTGGAACTGGGCCGGTGTCCCCTGAGCTGATAGTCTGGTGAAACCATCCAAATAGGTGATCGTTCGCTTTGAAGCTAACTAGTCGACGCCTCCGACGTGCCCTAGCTCTACGCGCCGATGTCGAGTCGAGTGAGGGATGGTTGATGACGGTCTCTTCCTATTCCTTCATCCTTACGCTCCTTCAGTCATCGCAGCGCTGACTCATACTATCCCGTGGTTCGAGAAGATGCAGGAAATGAGCGGCAGAGCCTCCAGATAGAGCTGGTAAGATTGCAAGGGTTCCGGGAGAAGATGCGTTTGGGTGCTTGGGAGGACATGGTTCGTCGGTGCTACTCTCATCCGGCGAAGGCTATCCTAAATTTTGCTGATTCAAGGCTTTTAATGGCATTGAAATGGATATAAATACCTGAAATATTGTGTTCGGGCCATCCATGAAGCAGCGACAGATGTCGGATGTACAACAAGAACGAGTCTATTACATAACCATTGAGCCTCGGCGCTCCCCGATTTCCTCTAATTCGACTCTATCCCCGTCTTCCTTAACAGGCACGACAACTAAAATTCGGAACTGCCTCCGGGAAAAGTTAACAACTTGGTATTTCTCCTTCATGTCTTATGCTCTATAAACAGCGATTCCATCAATATCATTCTTGTTTACCACTTCCAGTTATAGTCACGTCGCAAATTCCTATGCCGGTCCAGCACAGAGGTTGGGCGGGAAGTAAAATGTATGTTCTAGCTGTTCGTCTCTACTCGCATTTGGCTTCTCCAGTTTCCTTGAAGTGTCAGGAATAATGATGACCTTGGTCTCACTCCCGATCACGGGTTTTCGTTGCGCCTTTCTGAAATCATCACTCAATGGATTCAGCGATTCTGAGAACCTCTCCGACTGCGTTACGCTCATTATCTCGCTGATATTCGAGATATCCGGTCCCCCGAGTCGACTTTCAGGCCTGACGATGTGTTGACCATGTACAGAGCGGAGGTGTCATGACGGGCGGTTCAGAGTATTGCTGCATACCCCTTGAAACTAGTCCGCTGCGGACAGAACTGACCCACCAGCGAGTGCATGCTTCTTGTTTTTTGGCTCCGTCAAGAACCATTCCTTGTTTCACCCAGGGATTCCCATGCTGGCTGCTTCATCATTCTTTTTCGCTTGCCCCCGATCGTCTCCGTGAAAAATTGAGGGACCTACTCCAATGCTGTAGCTCTCTGTAATTTATCACGTCTCTACGACGCTCATGGCTGATGTGGCCGGTTGGCGTTGGCGTGGTTCATGCCATGCAATACACTGTGTCGTTACGACTTGTTTCGTCACTAAACTATCCTGTGCTATTTACCTTATCTGCTATGTGCACAGAAGTCTTCCAAAGGAAGATCGGGCTCCATTGGTATTGTGTGAAACCGAACCACAATTATCTGATATGCACCCCATGGTCTTTTAAAGGAAGGTCGGACACCTTCGTCATGTCGAGCTCGGTGGAACAGGTAAGCCACAGTCAATTCCTCTGGACTTACGATGTCTTTCAACTCTTATGTCATCTAGTTGCTTGCCTCCGAGGTTCAAATTCAATGGCAATACCATGGCCTCTCTTCGGAAAATGAATAATCAGGCCAAAACGCAGTGTAAGCCGGCTACTTGAGATTATGGATGGTACCATCCATCTCATATACTATTCACCTCAATCCTGGGTCATTGCAGATTTCCAGCTTTGCTGGGACACAATTATAGGATCAGGCATGTTGGGCTGGACGTGATCGACGACAACTAGGCAATAGTTTCTGCAAAGGCAGCCATCAAACTTTACGAAGCTGGATACGTCCTGGTAGGTGCCTGTATACTTGTTCTTCAGTGTCTAGTCATACCGTAGCAAAGGCATTGTTATCACCGGCGCCGGCACCAATTGAGTTAGCGCCAACACCACATCAGCTACCTCGGTGCCAACTTCACTCCCTTCACTCGCAAGTCCCCTCACGGTGTCAGCTGGCAGTCTCACAGTTCAAAAATAATCGTGAATTTGCATATCATTTGCTGGTGAAGGAGTTGGGGAAGATAGGCTCTCGAACTTCAGAGGCAGTAGGAGGTGCTGATGTGGGTACTTTTGAGTCCGGCGGGGGATCGGACAAAGAGCAAGGACGGGAGTGTTTCCCTGTGATCGCCATCGAACATAAAAGAGTTTCTAGTATATTCAGACGGCTTTTCGAATTCTATCCTCTCTGATGCATGGCTACCTTTTTTGCAGGGGGGTTTTGAGATCATCTGTCAAGGCGTTACAGAAGCTTTGGTGTGCACGAGGAAGTAGGGGTCCTGAAGGACTTTTGGCCGGGCCGAACGAGGCTGGAATGACGAATGGCTCGAATCCACAGTGCCTCCCCTGGAGAATGGCATAACGAAGTAAAAAAGATTCACCCTGGAAAAATAGTGTAGGAAGCTGTGTGGCGCTGCGGTAGTTTACGCCAGAATATGATACCAGCTAGTATCCTTTACATCGTCTGCCGCTCCAACGTATAGAGCACGCTAGGATCAGCATTCCTCAATAGGACTTTTAGAAGGCCTTAAAAGAGAACATATGTATATATCACGGTGATCAGAGCGATCAGAGATTTCCAAAAAATCTGGTTATACCTGGGAAGAAAGAAAAAAAAAACTTGATATCTATAATGGCGTGCAGCATGATCAACTTGTAGAATTTACGAGAACCCCGTAATCCCGTTGGAAGGTTATTCTCTACACACCTTCTCGTTGCCTTCTCGTGTCACTTAATGTCTGATTGGCAACCGTCTTTGCTGGACAAAAAGGGTGCTGATGTCGCTTGTTGCCGAGGTGAGAACCTGCACGATTAGTAGAAAAATGCGAGCCAATGCGAGGCTTGAGCGAGCTCCGCGGAATGTGTGGCTGAAAGATTACTATTTAAACTGTGGCTCGGAGCTACGGAGCTAGTGCACCTGTAGAGGCGACTCCCGCAATGATACTAGCGTCCATGACATCACCGGTAGCGGGGACCTGTTTGACTACGCAAGGCTGCCCATTAGGGACCAGAAAGTTCTCTGCGGAGTTGTTGAGGAAGGGAGGAAGGGTAGGTGACATCAAATTGACGACTCGAGTTGGGGCGGAGACCACGCTTTACCTGCTGGTATGCACGAGGATTCAACGGCATTGCGAAATTGGGGTTGCAGAAAAGTGATGTTCAAGTAAATTGAGCGAAGGAGGATGTTTGAATGAGAGGCTCCCTTTTTGGGATGGCTGTGCGGCAAAAAAATTCACGCGTATTTATTATTAACGCCAAGTGGGGATAGTACCACCTCCCCTGAGTATGTTATTCCCACACACATCTTCAAAAAAGGTACACATGTCATTTTCCAGGCTCGTGCCTCGGACCGGAAATTTACAGCAGTTTGCTAAAGCGATGACAGTCACCGTTTGTGGGGAACGATTTCAACTTGGAATTTGCTCTCAGGTCTCAGGGGTCCAATAGGGTCGTCAACCTTTTGCGGCCAAGTCCACCCAACCTAAGTCTTCTCAACTGGAACGACTATAAACGTTACATGTGGATCACGGATATCGATAATGAGAAAAAATGCAGATCTCCATGTTGACCGTTAGAAGAAGGTTTGCAGGCGTGCAGAATTAGGTTATTTCTCCCTGAGCCGCGCGCTCGGCAGCTGTGCCCAGTACCCGAAATCTCGGCCTTGATTTCCGATGTGTATTGCGATAGGCGAAGGGCACACACTCCGTCAGCTTACAGGAGGCCAATGGGCGAGTAAGCCGAACAGATTGATTGATATACACACGGATAAGCAGAATGACAAGCAGCGGACCAGCAGTGGGACTCGATGGAATGGAAGAAAAGATGACAACCTGAACCTGAGCTTGTTAGTGAGTGTAATATCAAACGAGAGATGCAATTGGACATACGTCTGAATGAAGCCAGCCTCTCGATGATGTACAGCCATTCGGAGCGGATTTGTAAAGAGCTGGAGCGGTTGACTAGTCCGATAACTTCCCATCAGAACTATTAGTATTTGGAATGAAGAGCACACGTACCCAAGCCTCAATGTTAAATTAACTCTGCCTCGAATCACGAGTTCTGAATGAAATGGAGAAGTCGTCTATCGGTGCAACGGAAGGGGGGATCTTGTGTTAATTCTCGTGCATCGCGCAGATGAAGAACCTGTAGTTCTGAAGAGCTCTGCCACTGACATGGTGTGACGGTCAGCACAATTCCCCGCCCTCAACTAGGGCTCGTTACCGTACCCGTATACGGGTACGGTCGTAAAGGTTACGGTTCGTAAGGTGTACGGGCAAGCCCGTAGGTGTACCGTACAAGCCCATCATGATCGCCTCAATGGTACGGGTACGGGGCCGTAACCGTACCGTCAACCGTATATACGGTACAATCCAAAGAGGGTTCAAATCTGGTGAAGAAATTGGCTGATTGAGACCATCTGCAGCTCTGCCGAGTCTGTGCCAAGTGTTTGCGAGTGCTTAAAGGGCCAGTCATCGAATACTGCAAATTCAAATGAACTTTGTTGACTTTGACAACAGGACATGGATTAATCGTAGATGGAAATGGTGAGTTTGTGTCTTCTATGGTCTGGAAGGCTTCCGATTGACATGACTGTCATTAAAGACTATCAAGGGTTATTAGTATAGGTATACATATGAAAAGACCAATGGCTCACCTTCGTCTAGTGATCCATTCACTCTTACTCAAAATTTCCATCAGCCCAGTATAAGTTTGATGAAGGAACCAGAAGGTGGGCATGACCTGTCTTTGCTGACGCTGGTGGTGTTGGCAAAGGCGGTACTTCAAACTAGGCTTGGGCGACATGAAAGGATGTTGAAGAACCAAAAAAAAGTCGTGCGACGGCATTTTCCCCAATTTGGAGGCCATCGCTGCGTTAAGCGCCCACCTGAACCGTATTACGGTCGTAAACCCGTCTGACGGTTCGGTCTGTACGACTGACCCGTAAACCGTACCGTACTTCTCCCATCTTTTTTGGTGACGGTACGGGTCCGTATATACAACCTTGTATAGACGGCAGTGTACGGGTACGGTAACGAGCCCTATCAAAATCACCGCCTACCCCTTGAAGAACGGAACCGAGAAGGCCTCATTCTTCCGACAAGGACATCAGTACACCCTAGACCTGAAACAATGCACTTCTGCTGCCTTGCATCGTAGAGCGGCGGAGAACGTAGCTATGCTCGCTCTAGTTTCTGATCCTGGTGGTGTCGAAGACGATCCGAACCTTGTATCACTGGTACCTTTAAACCCGCAATTCTTTCGGGAAAAAAATTCCTACAATCTCTAGGTGATACGTGTGGACGTGAGATTCTCTCAGCTTTCCTGTCGCAGAGACGTATTGGGAAGTCACCGGTTAGTGAGCAATTCAGAAAACCTCTCCCGAGTCCCATCCCATCCCAGTGACGATGTTCGCCATTTATTAAAATTATTCCTGGCTGATCCTTGCACGTTGAAGGTTGAAATATCAGTAATGTGTCCTGCCCTCAAGTTGGAGACGCATTCAGAACGCCTCTACCGACTGCGACAAAATTCGTATGAACTCAAGATCATTTTTGGGTAATTCGTGATGCGGATATGGTGGCGTTTTCATGTCCCGTCTTCAACAAAGATTTCTCCCAGCAGCGGCGTGGAGGTGGGGCGTGGCATCCATATTTTACTGATTCCTGCGGGTCGAAACACTACGATGGCATCAACAATGTGCTTCGACCTTGTCGGGCGACCGGAGTAGGAAAGGAGCCAACTTATCCTCACTACCATGCTAATACTCTCGTCTCTCGGTCCTTCGTACCTCGGCTTCAATAACAATTCGAGTCCCCCATCGGGTTCATTTGAACGGGATCAGAATCAACCATCGAAGATCATGATGTATGTCTGCCCCGTCCTTGTCTAAAACACATATGGAGCGACGTAATTGTGCATGACTGATTGTGGCGCATTCTGGAACACTGCGGATTATCCCAGAAAGGGAGGAGAGGGAGAAGCAGGACCTGAGCACGAACATGTCTATCACCACAGTCAAAGGAAGTTTCCATTCATGTAAATGGCCGCTACCGTCGTCGAGGGTTAATGACACAAGAGAACTCGTGTAGGTCTGCAGAAAAGCACACTGCAAGGACTCGGAGGCGAGAAGGCCGTGTAGCGTGAGGATTAGTCTCGAGTATCCAGACTGACGATACACATTGACGATCGCAAGCGATGTGTGTGTATGTGATGGGGATGGCATCCTTGATAGGTATGATAATATCGTCAACCACCGGCCACGGAGAAAGGCCGACAGATGAAAATACAATGAGGGTTGTGTGAACAAGCCACTTTGAGGCTAGTTTCGGTGGTTCGCTAACAGCATTTTCTGCAAACATGTGCTTGCTTTGGATCAAACTTATGTGTAGATAGATAGCAGGTGGATTGGTTCATCACGATGATGATGAGCAGTTCGTTGATATTCTTGCTTCCAGAAATACTAAAAAGCTAGAGGACATCCAGCTGCTTCGTTTTAGTTTTCAAGTCCACACCCTCCCCGTATCCACTATCGATGTCAGAAAGATGGCACCAGAGCGGGTTCTCCGTCAACGATGAGTATGCAGTCCTTCTCTCGTACTTGACGCTCGTGCTTATTTCACGACACCATTGTAGGAGCCAATATCCTCACGACGCCAATCCTCATACCACAAGCCTCGTCCCTTGCTCTAACCCCCAACCCTACGATTACTATGGATCATCGTATTATCCTGTCGGTGGCGCAATGCCATTCAGGCAGATTGGGGAAAGTAACTCTCACTCGGGAAATGCAGATGGCTTCCCTCAGGCGGGCCATTGCACAGACCACTTGGCCGTTGCTCCAGGATTTGGATACAGTCTAAACCCGTCAGAAGGTCCCAGTACCACATCCTACGGCTTGGTGCATCATTCCCAGATGGAGTACTATGAACATGCAAACCCGTCCACAGGTTCATCGTCCCACTACCCCCAACCAGACCCCAACCATCCCACTCCTCAATCTTTCCGGTCGACAACGTATAGTGGCAATTCTCCTCATGTACCGCAATATCACGACGCCACTGGACCCTCACACAGCCCTGCAGGCACAGCCTGGGCTTCGTCTGACTCGGGTTACCAGTATGATGCCACCTACCCTCTCTCCACCAACGGTTCCGCAGGGAGCATCCCGGATCCTACTGGGCAGTCTTGTGTATTCAAGCAAGTTGTTGCCACCAGCAGTGTTGTTGATGCAAGTATGCAAAGACGAAATCCAGTGGCAAGGTCAGGTCGCCTCTACAGCTGCACTGATTTCCCGCCATGTCAGGCTACATTTACTTCGAGCCATAATTTAAAAAGTAATGTTCCAACTATGCGTCCGACGAAGCTCGCTGAAGCCGATCTCCAGATAATATAGATTCTCATCTCGGCAACAGGCAACACCAGTGCTCTTATTGTCCGACAAGGACCGTCACCCTATCAGATATCAAACGACACGAAAAGACGTGTAAACATCGTCCTTCTAGCATGACTCTGGGTCCCTCGTAGGTTCAACAAAAATCCTATCTTTCACGCGTTTACGAGCTGCCAGTGCATGTCCTTCAACTTTCATTCCTTGCCTCAAACATTTCTTCGCATATTATCGCCATGACTCCTCGGATATATTGTGTTTATAATTCCATATACACGGCTTTCTGGAATACTTTCACTATTTCTCCTAGGGCTAGTCTTTTAGTATACCCACATTCCACTTCATAGCTGTGTTAATCGGACTTGCCATCCTTTCGGCGAATTTAATTTGCCACCTGGCCAGATCTCGCTGGAGAAATTTGAAAGGCTCAGTGAATTTCTGAGTGTTTCCGTAGCTAAAGAATTTGGTGAGCTGCATCCTCACTTGTCTTGATACCTGCCATCACATCACCAGTCAATCGGCTTGTCTTTGCCTGAGGAGGCAAATTTGTCGAGAAGCCCGTCACGACTATCTTGTGTGTCTTTCTTTGAAGCCTCCGATTCGGAGTACATAGGGTCCCCAATCATTCGACACTCTGCCTTTATTGGGTAGGCTTGATGTCCACCATTGGAACGTCTCCAATGCCGCTTAGACATGCGGAGTAATAGAAGCTTTGTCCACACGGAAAACAGCAAAGAGGCGGAATATGATCGTAACTAATAAAGCCTGAAAGAGTGCCGGGAAGAGTATACAGTAAAACGGTATATAATCGCGGTAACATATGGAGAAATGTCTGGGAGGGTCTCACAGTCGTGGCCCATTAACTCCGTGAGAATTGGATACTGGATTCCTAGCAGCATGCAATAAGACAGAACTTACGAGGGACACGGAGTTCCATCGGAACGTGAAGGTCGGCTTCTACACGTCTTCTCATGTCGCTTAATGTCTGATTGGGTAACTGTTCTCGCTGGACAAAAAGAACATCGATACTGTTTGTTGCCAATATGAGAATCTATATGATCTAGAAAAGCGCGGGGCTTCAGCGAGCTTTGTGGAACATGTAGTTGAAAGACTACTTCTCAAATTGTGGTCCCTGGTGAACGTAGCCTGACACGGCGGGAAACCAGTGCATCTGTAGAGACGATCGGGTCTTATCGGCCGTCGCCTTCGATTGCTTGCGCCTACCACACATTCCGTGGCGACGACCTGTTTGATTACCCGAGGCTGCGCATTCAAAGGATCCGGGACACACTCTGTAGAGTCGCTGGTGGAAAGAGGGTAGATAGCGTTGTACCAGCGCTCCAGATCAGACAACGCCGAGCCTGTGATGTGCGAAGGATCATGAGATTGCGGTGCATAAGGGGCGGCCGTCGACTCTAAGGATTGAAGGGCAGGACGTTTAGGGTCTGATTGAAGGCCGGGGAATGATGGTCCTGTAGCCATGTTCATACACTCATGGGACCTGAACCCTGAGGAACTTCCATACGACGTTGCGTAAGGACCACTCGACATATTGTGACCATATCCGGACCCCTGGACAGCGGTCAATTGGCCATTCGAAAGGCCAGTCCCAGAAAAATCATCATCCATGTTTCCGATTGGACTGGGATGACTTTCCCCACCTCGCTCGAAGGGAAGTGAAGCAGTAGGTCCTGCGCTATCGATAGGATAGGAATATGGCGGCCCATGGTAATAGAATTGGTGGTCAGGATAAGGGATGGGACTTGAGAAAAGAAGCTGGAAATCTTCAAGATTTTGTCCGCTGTGAATGGCGTCATAAAGTGAGAGACGGGCCGAACCATTTAAAAGGGTAAGTACATACTCAGCATTGACGTGAAACTGCTGATCCCACCTTTCTGACATGGATTATTGATATCAGCAACGCTGGTTTACAAGTGATATGAGAGATCGACTAGGAGGAGCCTAGAACTGAACCGAAGCGTCCTGATGTCCCCTGGCCCTTAATATGTGTTGTTTTGAAGGCAAGAATTACCTTGAACCAACCCCACGCCCACGTTGTGATAGGCCAGTCTGCCTGCTGTAGATTTAGACGTAAGTCAAGATCAATACAATTGCGCAATTAAAACTGTCTTACAGTCAATGACCAATCGGATATGCTTGGGTTTTCATATCTGGTTAGTTCGATGTTAGCTCAGTCCGGACTCATCCTATGCTCCAGGAATTTTACTCAAAAACCCATTCTCATCGCAAGATTTCAACTGAGATTGTCCATAGTAAATCAAGGTAGTAAACAGTCTAGATCTTGACTTGCGCACGCAGCCACTCCTAGTTGACACACGAGAACGAGCGTTAGATATTATTAGAACACTGTTAACGGATGCTTAGAGCGATAGCAGCATTATCAAGAAATCGGAGATACTTACTAAAGTTATTTTGTCGTGAAAAGTGATTTTTGAGTATACTTTCAATGTCCAGGCGGTGAGGCGAGCAAGTCTGAACCTGAGCCGAAGTGGCTAACACAACGGCTATAAATTTGCCCACTCCTTGTCTCACCTAAACCACTTTGCATCCTGAAAACTCCGTGCCTATAACGACTGTGAGATCCCCAAGAAACCTGGTCAAGACTCCTCGCGTGAAATGATGTCGCTCGATTATCGGTAACGTGTACCCCGAGCGGTGCTGCAAAAATGTCCGAGGATCCTCGTTGAGAACAATAAAAGGTTGAAGACAGAGGGCTACAGAGTGTCTCTCTGAGCCGCACGTTCGGCACCCGCTTGCCATCTATGCAGACGCCCATATCACAGCAAACGTCGATCCGATGTCCCAAAAGGTCTGTTCGCAGAGAAATGCTATTCATATATTGAATCGAGCGAATATGTCAACAGTAGCAAGCACTGGATCAGAGTATCAGTGAGCAGACAAGCTGGGTAATAGTAGGGAACGGCATCCGTGAGCAGCCCTTGACGGAAGTAGCAGTGGCCTGGACCACAAACGGCGATGAGTCGGCAAGAATGTTGTAGGCACGAGGAAGATGATATGCTAGGTCGTGAAAAGGAGCTATGTGTGAAGCGTTTGCTAACGTTCTGACATGCGGCTCTCATGCCCGCGGTGACGTCGCCATAACACGGCATTACTAGAGAAAAGCGTTTTCGGCATGGTTCTAAACAATAAGAGGCGCGAAAAGACGTACCGAAACTCAAATCCACGCTCTGAAAATTGTCCGAAGAGATCCGTTCCGCACCGACGATTAGAGTTAGGTTTTTGGAGTGGCTGAAGTTTGCGTACGTGTGGCATGTTGATTTTCTGAAGGCGCCACCATTCTATCTTGGCAAAGACTCAACAAGAGCAAATCGATAAGCCCTACCATCGTTCTAAAGAGCATCAGTCTCGATCTATTGAAACAAAGAGACTACGCACCGAGACTAGTCCTCCTGCATCGGAAGTGCCGGTAGATCATAGTCGCGTCATGTAGACAAGGCCACTACTTACTTACTCTTCAGATTATGCCTTGCAGTGAACGGCGGGAATCTTGTGCGGTTGTAGATCTTCCGCTGGTTTCTCTCTACGCATACTGAATTCGTCTTCATGATGTTGCGATTTCTGTGTGTGTAACGTTACATGACAGTTTCGAAAGTAGGGGATAGGTACGTTAGTCCGAATGAAAAAGGAAGGGGAGCAATGTGATCAATCCTGTTCATGAATTTTCATCGTATACACATCAGCTACCCGCGACCAACAGAAATAAGGACGAGGACGCACCTCGACTCGCTTCCCCAACCTCTTCAACGACTTGTAGCACCTATCCACATCTCTCGGCGTCTTCCAACAAGCCAATGTATTCACGTTATGAGATTGTTGGCGGTAGTTTCGGACTTTGGTTTCGTCAGCGATGTTGTTTGACCTAGTCCAGTCAGCAGATGAATTCAAAAGAACACAGAAATGGAACGTACTTTAGCAAGGAAGCCTTAGACTTGTCGGTACAAAGACCGAGAATGTCATTCTCCGGCGAACTATTGGCCTCAATTGGTGAACCGGTCGAGTTGTTGCGTCGATCAACAAGGGAAACGTCATTGATACATAGATGGGCCGAAGAGGTATAACAGACTGATGAGGCCAAGGAGAGGTAAAAGCGGTGTCGGGATACTTGAGAGCTGGTGAGGGCGGCTTCTGCGGGTGCCATTAGCAGGCAAGGCTGGCACTATAAAAGTCGATTGTGATACTTGTTATGCTGTCTATGAAAGCATAAAGCATGCCCGACAGCCAGTCGGATCATGCCTGCACGCCGCCAGATTTGTTCCTTGGACCGTCTGCATAGTTGAACACGCTAAACGATGAGCGAACCGACTAAATAGGACTTGAGGGTAATACGACTGGGAGAATGTCTAATGTTGCTCGCGACGATAAGAGTGGTTGCTTTGAGGAGAAGGAAAGAACGAGGGTCGATGAAACTTGGCCGGAAAACCGTTAGTCGATCGCCGCAGAGCGGTAGAGCGAGATAGGACAAAAAGCTCAAGACCACTTAGATCTGGGCCTTCTGCTATCTGTGTGGTGGTGTTCTTTACTGTCGTCAAGGTAGCTGCGATAAGGATGATCCTGACGAAGTGTGTTTAGCCGAAGTGAGAGCACGACCATAATGCCTACCAAGTCTCATATCTCAACTCTTGTTCAATGTAGCTTCCCAAGATGTCATTTATGAGGAACCCTGAGTACAGAGCCCGCAGGGCAGTAGAATCGTGAGCAAGGGCATAGGAGTTGTGGTGGTCGGGAAGAAGCGTTCAAACCTTCAAGCTCAAGGCCTGCTCTCGCTGTTCCCACGCTTATCCTTTCCTCCCGCCTGGTCTCTCCATGTTGACCTGGAAGTAAAACGGGGAGACTTCCGTGAGTTGGATGCCTTGAATTTCATGTTCTGATTTTATCTAGTTTGGCGGGTAGCATCAAGCGATTCAGGGGTTGATAAACAGTTACCAGGGGGTGGTACTGAGTGGATCGCGGACTTGAAAGATAGTCGAGGTATAAACTTGGGGGCCCTTACCCATATGCTAGGGGCACGGCGGGAGTTCTTCGAATTTGTCCCCTCAGTTCTGGTACGGTTCAAACAGGGCGCTTTGACGTAGGTGAGGACCGTATGATAACTCGATGTACTTCAGGCTATTGAGTATTCTACGCATCGAATATTTCTGCCGTTCAACAACTCGGTTTTCTTTCTCGCTACCATATCCCACAGTGGTCTTACTTGGTGTTCCTTGATGGGTAAATCCAGATTCTTCCAACTTTCAATGCTACACGCTTCCCCGGGTGCTTCCTCCGTATGTTGCAAGTTTACTAGACAAATCCGAAACCCATACTACCTCCGTATA
This sequence comes from Moniliophthora roreri, assembly GCA_001466705.2. Taxonomy (NCBI): domain Eukaryota; kingdom Fungi; phylum Basidiomycota; class Agaricomycetes; order Agaricales; family Marasmiaceae; genus Moniliophthora; species Moniliophthora roreri. The sequence continues at coordinate 203,274 of LATX02000231.1, read as the reverse complement.
CCCTTTCACGTATAAGACCCTCTACCTGGATCCAAAACTCAAGCGCCGCCTGTGGTGCTTTCAATTTTCACAAATTCACGTCCACGCTTTTCGCTAAACTTTTTGACAGTTCTCGCTTGCGAGTCTCTTTGTTCCATGAGGAGATAATTAAGGTTCAGATTCTCGATTCCATCGTTACCGATGCGGTTGCGGAATTAACCCGGACTGTAAACTTGGTTTATCAATTCGACCCTTTGGTAACGAACATCATCACCCGCGCTACTAGAGTGCTAGTAATAATTTCTTACAATATATGACAGCAATAATGGAACATTAGCAACATACGAAGAGTTGCCCTCGACGACATGACAGTAATCCAACAAGTGCGACGCGCACGTTCCCGACTCGAAGAGGCGTACAACTGTGTGGGCGACTTACTGAGCTTGCGAGGAACCAGACAACCGAGCTTTGCACGTCCTCTCGTGACGTTTTATATCCGACTTCGTGACGGCCCTTGCGTCGCAGAATTCACATCGATATGGTTTGATACCAAGATGAGAATTTCTATGGTCTAGAAATATCCTAGGCTTCAGCTAGCTCCGCGGGAAATGCAAGTGGAAGGATTACTTTGTAAATTATAACTTGTCGTGAATGTCGACGAGCACGTTCCAAATCCGGTGCATTGATATATTTTTGTAGCCGACTCTGGCTTTCTCCGTCTCATGCTTGCATCTACGACACTCTCTGGCGCCACAACCTCTTTGTATACGTGAGTAGTACTGCCGGGAGTTGGGACGCTATCTGAAGAGTCGTCGGTAGAGGGAGGTGAGGCATTGTGGTACCAGCTACCCGATTCAGTCGAGGTCATGACTGTTGGGTCCAAAGGTACAGTGGCATCATAGACATGTAGGACACGAGGGGATCTTCCGCCATATGTCACCGATTCCGAGGGTTGCGTGTTGGCATTTGGCCAAGAAATGTGGTACGGTGACGTCGGGGTTGTGTGAGTGGGTACATAGGACCCAGAGGAACTGATACAGCCAGAAGACGCCACGCCGGAACCATTCAGCAAAGTCTGCTCGTAGACGGAGCCGACAGTCGAAGGATTGGTCCTAGAGCGAATCTCAGGACTATTCATATTTCTGTACACAACGTTGCTTCCCACAACCCGCTCGAATGGTGGCGATCTGGTAGACCCTGTGCCGTCGACGGGATATGACGGTTCACAGGGATAGAGTCGTGGGTCGGAGTAGGTGGCAGAACCCGGAAGAAGAGACGAGAAAGCTTCGCGGCGTTGCCATCTAAAAGTGGGTTACAAAATGAGCAACAAGAGTGAGCAACGATCGTGTCGTCGGAAGGGTTGCATACTTAGCATCAAAGTGATGGCCACTCTGGCTCCATCTGTCTGCCATGAATGTTCAAGTCGGTAGGCGAGGACTCTGGAATTGATGTCCTAGGGGGAGAGTGAAGGAAATAGACTGGTTCGAGTATCCGGCAGCGTCCTCCGACCCCATATTTATGGAGGCAAGACCTTCACCTTCAAAGACAAACATGCCGCACGTTGTGATGAGCTGATCTGGTGTTGATCTAGACGTAACTGCATTTGAATAGCTGTATGAGCGCTTGATGAAGAAAAATATCTTGTGAATGAGTACGAATTCTATACCGGGAGTCGTCGAGATGTGAGCTTACTTCTATGGCCACGCCTTGCCGAAACGCGATGTCCCGTTGCCCCTGGTTGCTTGAGGGCTGGTTGTTAGGGATTGCGGCCGTGGATCGGCAGAACGCTAGAAAGGGACGGGGACTTTATTGAAAAAGAAAAAGCAGAAGTTTGATGAAAAGGTCTCTAGAATCTGCATAAAGGCATAAATAGTCAGGGGATTGCAACGATGTCAATGTGAACTTATCTAGTCATTAGACGTGAAGACATGTTTGAGGTATTAGGGAGTGGCTCAGGCTGGAGAGTGCTACTATCAGAAGCGAGTCCCACGGGAATTGAAACAAAACGTACCTCGATCATGATGTCTTGAGTTGTAGTTGGTGAATAGTCTCCAGTGATTTGGAAAATAAAGTTTCAACTGCCAAAGTTATCCACGGGCGAATGATGCTGGTTCATCCCAGACTCCGATTGGTACTTGCCAGTCGCAAAGGCTCCGCTCCACTTTTTGTCTATATCACCCGTACTATATCACCCATTCTTTTCTAGCCATGTAGATCAAGGACTATGGCAATATATCAAGGGGTCCTTGCTTGCATCCCCAATTCGGTGCCTCGTTCCGGATCCCTGAAAATATGAATTGACGACAAAGGGACGATGTCAAGTCATAGGTTTGAACAGCAACGCCGCATTTCCGAGTTCTAGGGAAACGGTAATATACACCGGCTCACAAAGAATGTGGATCACTCCAGGGACGTTGAGTTTGGGCAGTTCCGGCAGCAGCAATGCTTGCCCCATTTCAAGATTCGCAGAATAGCATGATCCGAAGCTTCTTCTTGACATCAGTACGTCGTATCACCAGTACACATAGCAAATGTTCGAAGCGGAAGCGGGTAGATCATGTTGTCATGCCTGGAGTAGTAAGTTGGGTATCATAATGGTACTTGTTGTCAGGAAGTGAAAAGAGGCCCTGAGGTGGTGATGGTGGTGATGACGATGACAAATGATCACTGATGAGTCGACTAACGCGCAGGAAAACGACAAGTCATGAATATGAAGGGAGGTACAGTGTTAAGGAATCAATGACCCGGATAGACTCGGATAGCGTGCCCAGACGCCGTGTGGGACAACAGCCTCAACACTACTTTCCAAAGCCGGCTCCTGTCGCTTCCACGCTTATGCCTCCTTCCTCCTGCTTCGTCTCTCCAAAATCAGATAGCTTCCCAACTCGTTGACCTTTCACTGGGCTCGACCTCGTCGGCTGGCACTCGGTCTATAGAAGGTCGTTGGTGTTCTCGGTGTTGGGGTCGGTCAGTCACAAGGGCACCATACACATTCGCAGGCGGCTCGCATTCAAGGTGAGTGGATTCCAGTCTGTGAAATGAAACTCAATCACTGAATTACTACTAGTATGGCATGTCTTCTTTCATCAAGTTCTATGTATATGCCCGATATTCCACTGGAGATATCCGCAATCCGTTGATCGTCGTACGCATCGAGAAGATGATTAAGGATAACACTAGCATGAAGAACAAGGATATGTTGCAATTGGAAGAGTGTAAAGGAAAGGTGAGATATGATTGTGAGTGTGGGTCGTCTGTTGTCTCGCCCATGTCAACACACTCAAAACATCTTCGCTCGGCTCGCGTTCAGATAGAAAAGATGGTGAACTAGATGTCGACGAGCGCTATGTCGCATTGAGGGCGTTGGAGACCACCAGCGAAGGTTCAGGCTGGTGCGTTATTTCTTTTTCGGCTTTTCACTCCTCTGACAAACGGTTTTATATAGGCCAGGGTTACGCGTGAAGGAGGATGGTGTAGATGCCGGCGTTCAATCGAAGATGAAGCGTGTGTGCCACTATTACACGTCGCGCCATTTCTGCTCTTCCTCTGGCTAGGGAACCTCTGAACACCAACACTGGTACCATTAGGAATCGCATGAACTCGATCAGGAAAAATCGTACTGGTCTTGTTACATCCGTGACCTTCGTGATTCGCACCTGCCTCACTATCCCGCCCGCTCTCATCGACATGTTTAGGCCATGTGGGAATAATACGGTCACTGAACCAGATTTATACAAGATGCATCCATTGTACATAGCTAGCGTTCTGGTTCTCCGTATGTAACCATCGTCTACCGGAAAGGCTTATCTCTTGTTCCTTCAGCCTTTTCCTGTCAACTCCCTGGCCAACGAAAGATGCACAAGCCCAAGGCTGCCTCGGATCGCAACATGCGAAGAGCTTACTGCCAGCTGGCTCTCAGTGCAATAGCTTTGGAGCTGATGGTCAGAACGCTACCGTTCTCGGCTTTGTGAGTAGAGAGGAGGGGATGGGCGCAGCAGTGTTTAGAAGGTTGTTGATATGGTTGATGTCGTTGTAGCGCCGGTGACACTGGTGATGGCAACATTCGAGAACAGATGGGTGCCTACCAGCACCCTCGGCTTCCTTTTTACCTTGTTGATAGCAGTCGTGTCACCCAAACAGACTTGATACCGAGTTACGCCCAGAAATTTGCAGTAACCCTGCATTGAGTTTTTTCATATTACGACGTCAGTGGAGAAGAGGTTGTCCAGTAGTCCGACTCGGACGCTGTCAGACCTGCGCACCCCACTGCGTGTCATAACTTTCAAGGGTTGAAAGGTGGGGTAATCGAGTCCACCTGGAGATTGTAGCATGGGGAACCTTGCTGTTGGGACGTAAATCAAGTTCAATGCAGAGCGCCGGACAGAAATATACAAACGATCCGTTTGATACGGTTGAATGACCATAACTGGATTGTTTACGAGGTATTCGGTCAATCCTATCTCCATTCTGCGCATTCTTTAGCAGCAAAAGATAGGAGTTGCAGTGCCTTTGGGAAATATGGGGGGAGAATAAACGGCCATCTGGGTATCGCCACTGCTTGACCATTACACGTTGGATACCCAAGGCAAGAAGCTGTCAGAAGCGACAGAAAACGGCATTATGCAAAGAAAAAAGAACGCCCGCTTTGACGTGGTTTCAAGGGACGAAAGAGAACGCAAGCGGAATGTGATCGACAACATACCGCACCACGTTTCGCCTAAGAGTGCATCTAGAAGGTGTACATGTATCATTAGTTTAGGAAAGACGGCAAATTCTCCAAACACATACATACGGCTGAGCCATGTGGCAGCCCTGATAGAAGACTCGATTCCCGCCACTTTCGGCGAATGACTGGGTTTGGTATCCGTGAAAATACCTTGTCGACTTGCCAGCACGCATCATTCCGAAGACCAGAGTTGGCTTTCGCAGATAGATTCTATCCAATCATATCATAAATTACAGCCGGGGCATGAAAATTTGATATGCGATGGCTAGGCGAAATACAAAATTCAAGTCAATAGGACATTCAGGTACATGCATGAATGGACGAACTGGATGACGAGCGCAACGAACAATATTGTGACTTGACTGGAAATGCGACGAGAGTTTGATAGAGACAACCAGCGACGCACGAGGGAATGGTCAGCAAACCAGAATAATCTCCTTAACGTCCAAAATCCAACAGTCTCCCCGGCGCTCTGGCAGTGGAAGTGAGAAAGAGGGGAAGCAAGTGCACGAACGGGTCAATTCCTAATTTGCCTCTACCGTTCCGCTCGGATTTCAGCTAAACCGAAGAGGCTGACTCGTTGAGACACTCTGAACCTGGAAGACAGCATGATTAGCGGATCTAGTTCGAATTGACCTTCGGCAGCTACCCATATCCACAAACCCACATCCACAAACCCCACTCTCATATTGAGACAAGCTTTTACTGTGCTTCTGAGGAGCTTGGGCGTGCCGAGGATCAAATTTTCCCTTACCTTAATTTGCGTTCGTAATAGTAGTTTTCTGGAGGCACCAGCATTCTATTCGTGAATAGCCTAAGAGAATATCAGTCTACTAATCTGTTTCGAACCAACAGATAAACGCACCGAGGCTACTGGCATCCCCCGAATTGTGTCTAGTTGGGATAATTATGCACAAATTAGACCATGACTGTTGATGAGGCGTGAGGTATGGGTGGTTCAAATGATACAAGCTGAGTGCTGCTTGCAACGTTGAAGGGACCTAGGTAATAATAATGAAACGTAGAAGGTGGGCAGGTGGGATTAATTTGATTGGCAAAAGAACCGTCTTCTCCGCATCCTCGGCAAATGCCTCGAGCGATTAATATCTCCTTCACTCCCGGACCCTCAGTGTGCGGACTCGAGTCCCTCAAACTGCCATATAAAGACGCATTTTTTAAGCAAGTGTACGCCTCCACGATTGCTCCATGACACGTTGACGACACGGTTCTCAACTAAGCCTCTTTTGACTTGGATAGCTCGGCTTTCTCCAGGCTTTCTCATGTCAAAGCCGCAGTACCCTTGACAAAAGTTTGACAGATCACCTTACGTCCCTATTGTACTCAGCTTAACGCTCAAAGTAGCGCCGCGAGCAACTACAAGGAGGCTAGGATATGTTTCAGACTCTACTAGTACAAGCCGAGTCAACGTAATAAAGAAGGGTAAACACCTCGATTACTGAAATATCTACGCTAAAAGACATTGTACGGACCAATTCATCCAAGGTTAACTACATATGGGATCTGACGGTTGAATCGCATGAAGCCAGCACAGGAATATTGAATGGGAAGATAACCTAATGACTATGGAACTAGAGAACAAGAGGTATGACTATGTAACAGTTAGTCTCATACCAAGGGTCGTTCAATATCGCAGGAAGATTCAACGCCTGACATGAATGGTTTGCCGGGAGCCGTGCAGGGCTACCTGGGCTCGAATGTGAATTGCTAAGCTTGCGGGGGCAAAGGAATTATAATGGATAATTTGCACTTCTTCTCGTGTCGCTTGATGTCCGATCGAGTAACTGTCCTTTGAGGACAAAAGTTGCATTTAAAAGGTCTCTCCCCTCGATGAGACCTTATATGATCTAGAAAACACGTCTGCGTCAGATCCGTGGACTACGGAAATGTGAATGAGTGCGCACTTTTTAGATTGTGGCTGGCGGTAAAGGTAGCCTTGCATGTACCGAAGCCCCTGCACCTGTACTTTCCATCTGACTTTCTGTCTTTTCTCCTCTGTATACTCGCATCGAGAACATTTCCTGAAGCCACGACTAGCTTGAACGAACGAGGGATCATGTCACGAGGATCCAGGACTCGGACACTCTCCACGGAATCACCGGTAGAGGAGCAAGGGGAAGTGGCGCAGTACCAGCCCCCCGAGTCAGGCGATGTCGAGACTGTTGGGATGAAGGGGTGTGTATCATGGGAGCCTGGATGAGGGCCGTGTGTCGATGTTGATGATTCTGTGTTGGCGTCCAACTGGATGTAGTGGTAAGACGAATCTGGGATGGCGTCGGTGGTGGGTCCAGAGGACTGGGGCCCGGAGGGACTGACGAAATCATATCCTGTGTGTGGTTCGCCCAGCAAGTTCTGTGAATATCCAGTCTCTGAGGCGAAAAATATTTGGTCATCCCAGCCGGAGAGCCCATCGTGAGTCGCATATCCAGATTCAACGTCACAACCCCCTACGACATCACTGCTTTCCGATAGCAACGGTCCAGCGGCGACGCCGGTAGGTCTGTATTCGGACTGGGTGCGACGATTATGTGCCGAATTTGAGGACGGAGGCGTGAGATCTCGAGACTCGCGCTCACTAGAAGGAATCAATCAGTGTTTGAAAGTTCTTCAAAGACGTGGAGGGAATAACGTACTCAGTACCAACTTGGGAGTCGCTTTGATGCCTTCTTGATGCTGACATGAAGTTCGAGATGATCGAGCGACTCTGGTGCTCCTGGGCCTTCAATGTGGGGGAGGAAAAAGAGGGAAGTAGGCGCAAGTCTGAACAGTCTCGTCCCCAAAAAAAAATTAGCTTTATATTTTCTGGAAATTGGGATCAGCGGGATCAGCACCCCACGTTGACTTACCAAATCTGCTCAGTAGATCTGTGGACGTAAAATGCAATGTCAGCACCAATTGAGACCCAAGTGATGGATCAGTATGCCCAAAGCTGCACCTTTGCCGCCTCCCACCGCCAGTAGCGACATTGATGGGCATTACGAAAATAGGTGCTATTTTCCCGGACTGATCTGAGAGCTGTGATACAGCAGAAGGTGTCAAGATCTCAACCTATGTGCGGTCACTGCCTAAGCAGACTGGAAAAGCTGTTCTGACAAGAGAGAGCAGGCGGGGGCGGCAAAAAAGCTTTGTTCGTCTTCATCTGATCAGGAAAGATGGCTTCCAAGAAGCAGAAAGAACCAGTTAAGGAAAGAAACAAATGTACATGGTACGGCAAAGTCCGACACGGTTGAGGCTCTTATCACCGCTGCGCCATACCGGTACCTTCACAAACCTTGCAAAATCCTGTCGCTTGCCTCCACCGACAATTCTCCATTCTTAACCTAGGGGTCTCCGATTCCCCGGAATGTAGCATCATACTCCAGTTGGCATAACGTGTCCAATTCCAGATTCATAATGGATGGGTAACCAACTGAAAAACGTGTATCAGCATCCAGGGACAAGACCATTCCCTGAGATCCCTAGAGTTCCTGTCAAGATCTCAGTCCCCGGGTCTGAACCTGGTGTTGACTTCTTCCCACATCCGAAGTCGGGTCGAACAGTGGATCCTCTCCGATGTCAGAGGACGGACCCATTCGACCCGGAAACAATTGGTCTGCTTGAAAACAGGGGTGAAACGTCCAACAAGGTATCCCTGCACGGGGAATTGGTGTAAGGCCAAGATACAACGGAAACGACGGGGATTTTCGCACCAAAATGCTGTTGTTACTAGCATTCTTATCTCGCGCTTTTCCATCTGGAAACTGCGAGAAATGCCCTCGGGTGGTATTTCGCTTCACATGTTTTTCGACTCTTCGAAATCCGAGGAGAAGCTGCACATAAACTCGGTATCAGTAGGTACGCCGGCTAATCCGTGCTTGTTTTCTGACCCAGTCCAACAGAAGCTCTTCGGCCGATCAAAGCTTCATGAATGATAGAATGAGGCGCTGCAAGTGGCCGGTGGTTTGTTCAGTCCTATGGAGGGGTGACGTCAAAAAGAAACCACAAGGTGTGCATGCTGCTCGTTCTAAGAGGCAAAAAAAGGAATATCAGCGAAGCGCTCAAAGTAATTCAGACGCCTACTCTTTACCACATTCGCTCAGTTTCTTATCATCGTCACATTGTCCGGCGCCCATCACAGAATGCGGTGAGCAAATCGACTGAAAAGGATTCGGGGCGATACGGTGGCTTGAAAGAGTCTAGTGTTGCTAATGAGAATGGGGACTGGATGATCACATTGGAACTTCTGTGCATGTAACATTCTGCCTGCTAGCAGTCATTGACCTAGCGGTGTACGATCTCCGCTTTGAGGAAGGGTTATTTTTCGAGACCGGGAGCGAATTCATGCATCCAAATCAGATTCATTGTCGTCAGTAGCTACCACGGAGCAGAACCAGGATTTGTATACATAGTCATCTGACACTGCATGGTACTGGCTCCAAGCACGCGTGACACGTTAGTCCGACGACCACGATAACACCTGTATAGCATAGAGTAAGCCCACAATTTCGAAGCTGGTCGCAGAAACACACCTCTACTCTTCAGACTCAGATATCATCCATTCCGCCTGTGAAATTCAAAGCTCTTTCCCATCAACCTAGGATTCACCCTTGTCCCATTTTCCTCCAATTCCTTCGCCGAAACTTAAAATAGCTTATGAACTCGGAAAATGTGCCTCCGGCTGATTCTGAGGTTCATCGGAATGAACGCCGTGGTGACACGGATTGCAAGATCTCATTGACTTGGATGATGTCGGGTTGGCGTCAATGACGATGCCTTTGACATGATCAGATTCAACCATCGAGAACAGATGATTTACGGACACCTACATACGTTATTGATAAGCGTATCCAGCCAACTCTCCACCGTCATGCAAACGACTGACTGGCCATAGTCTATTCGAGCAAATTTGATATGCTCTCCTTGATGAGATGGATGGTAACAGTCCATGAGTAGCCAAATTTGGTTCAATGGTTCATCTCGTAGGTTATGATATGATCCTTCGAGGCGAACACCCGAGCGAGCTCGTGGCCTGTATCGACGTTGGAGCCAGCGACTACAGTGATACGTGAATTGGACGATGTTGAAAATTCAAGGTGTTTGACTAACTTACTCGTCTAACGAGGGGCCTGATACAAGGGCTGTCTTGGAGGAAGCAAGTCCTTCCTTCGAAAGACTTCCGAGACCTGGTAGGTAAATTGGACAGTACGAGATGACCCTTGACCGGGCGGGTAGGGTTTAACGAGATATCGGGGGTAGACGATAAGAATCGGCCGGTAAGACTGATCACGGAGCTAGACGGTCCTAAATGCGACGGAATAAGGCGAGACGAATGAGTACCGTCATAACGAAACAGAGGGGAAAAGGCTCACTTTTACCCAGACGCACATCACCCAACTCCCAACCCAGGTTCGTGCCGTTGTCGTATTGCACAGCCGTCAATTCCTACAAAAACATATCCATGCTTCACCTGGCTGGCATCCTGGCTCTCCAAATGCAGCCACGCGCCGTCTATCACTCCAATATGTGAAGCATTGGATCTCTTCTACGTTTCCGTTGTCCAACGGCCATAATAAACATCTAAGCGACGTAGAGTGAGCTCAAAAGTTCAGAAAGTAGCCACAGAAACATACCTCTATTTCTCAAAAACCGTCTGTCAAGTTCGAGGCTTTTCCATCAATTTACCCTTATCCCTTTTTCCTCCAACTTTTTGGCCAAAAATTCAAAATCGAAATCGCCGAGATGGACGGAAAATGTGCACCCCCCTGCCCCCCAATCCCAGCTGACTCCAAGGTTCATCGGAATGATGGTGGTTCTAGCTTTGCCAATGAGAAGACTAGAACCCGCTGATGTCGGGTTAATTGGGACATCGTCATCGTGCCAAACGACCAAGCTCTTAACATAATGAGAGACATTCTAGAGCGGATTTTATGTAGACACCTACCGCATATCCAGCCACCTCTTTCACAAGAATAACAGACAGGCTGATCGCCGTCATCCAGTCGAATAAACTTGATATGGACCACGTCCTTCCTTCGAGACTTCCAAGTCCTAGTCCTAGTAGATGAGTTGAATAGTACGAGCCGACCCTTTGATCGAACAGGTCAAGGCAGACGATGGGAACCGGCCGGTAGAAACGATCAAGAAGTCGAGCAACATGAACATTTTTTCCTGGTTCTATAATAAATGAGTACCATCAGAACGAACCGAAAGGGGAGAAGAAACTTGCTCTGTCCAGACATATGCACCTACCTGTTCTTCCCCTTCCAAATGCCAAAAAATAAAATAAAATCGGAAACACCTCTACAAATCAACCAAAACTCCCCAATTCGGTAAACCAGGGTCCGTCGAGGAACTCCCAGGCTAGTGGGACTGCCCCACCTGTGTGACAGAGGTTAGTGGCTCGAGCCAACTTGATGTTCCGTGAATCGCGGTCGAACTTGCGTAGGGGGAGAGAAAGTAGTCTCCCCCCAGGCCGACTCAATCGCTCGTGCCTCGCTCGACGGAAGAAAGTGAGTCCTCGTCAAAAGCGATCCAAGCGCTCAGACGTCATGCATCGTGGTGACTATTGCGTTCTCACGCGCTCCGTATCAGTTTCTGCCCAAAGATATTCTCAAAAGCACTTGGAAAAAAATTTTTTTTTTCTCTTACAGCAGTGCACAAGTACTCTGTATCATCTCCTTTGGCCCACCGGCGAGTCCCATTCCGGGCTCTCAGAGCACTTGTGAGGCACAAAAACACCCTGCCTCCCTCATGTCAAAAAGTTTCTTTGACCGACTATGATCGCTTCTAAATCCTAATACACGGAATTTCTAGAATTTCCTCGAAATCCACATATACACGTGGCTGCTGTTACTGTATAGATTTAATAATATACATAGGTACATCTTCGGTTCTCGAAAGCTAAAACCCAAAAGAGAGAGTCCAACAAGTAGACGTTGCACAGCAATTATTGACCCCGACTGAAGACCATGGAAAAAAAGAGATCCAGAGACATGGGTATGAACGTGGGAATGATCCTCACTATCGCATGCAAGTTCTTGTAGATGAATCGTGATTTCGAAGCCGCTTTTTTGACTCGAAACAAAGAGTTTTATCAGCGCCAAAGAACCACACTTGACACGAGGAATCACTTGGAATATTCGACACAGTGCAAAACAAAACCAACTCGAGATGTTCCTCGTTACTAACAAGGCGAAATTCGGCAGGCAGGCAAAAGTCAAACTCTGGGGTAATGAGAGGTGCCGAATCCGAAGCTGGGGGGTTTAGATGGGTATGTGCCAAGTCGATGATAGGGAAGACCGGTACGACCAATGACAAGAGAACCTTACTCGACACGAGAAATCACTTGTCGGTGTAATGTTCGACGCAGTGCAGGACAAAACCGTTGACTTGAGCTGTTCCTCCTCACCAACAAGGCGGGCAAAGGTCGAACTCTGGATGAGAGGCGCCGAATTCGAGACGGGGGGTTTAGATGGGTATGGGCAGAGTACGACGCAGTTCTTTGAGACAAAACTCGAGTCCCACCGCTGTTCGCCAAAGGTATTTGTGCGTCAAGTGGTATGTAATCTCGTTTCTCAAAGGGCGAAGTATCGACTTTTGCCGGCCTCGGGTGATGTTCGCTGGTGAGCTTTGTTCTGCTTCCCATGCCTGAGGAAACTACATTCATTTAAAGCGTCCCTCGCCTCTCATGTTCTAGAAATGATATCAGCGTCAGCGAGTAGCTTCGCGGAAAGAGTAAATCTGACATTAACATTTTAGATTATGCTTTGCGATGAACGATGGGAACGTTGTAGATCTTCCATTGGTTTCTCTCTATGCATACTGAATTCATCACCATAATGTTGCGATTTCTCTGTGTGTAACGTTACATGACAGTTTCGAAAGCGAGTAGTAGGTACAGCAGTCGGAATGAAGGGACGACGTATTCAGCTTTGCCCGTGAATCTTCACCTAGCACGCGGATACGCATCAGCTACCCACAAACAACAGAAACAAGAACGTATACACACACACCTCGATCTGCTTCTCCAACCTCTTCAACGACCTGTAACACCTATCCACATCTCTCAACATCCTCCAACGAGCCAATGGATTCGCGCTATGATAATGTTGGCGGTAGGTTCGGGTCTTGATTTCGTCGGCAACGTCGTTTAAACTGATCCAGTCAGCGGATAAATTCAAAAGAATGGATAGAAATAGAACGTACTTTTGCAAAGAAGCCTTAAACCTGTCGGTACAAGGTCCGAGAACATCGTTTTCTAACGAACTATTAGCCTCAATTAGGTCCTCCAAGTCGTCGATGAACTGGTCGAGTTGATCTGTCGTTCGACAGGGAAAGCGCCATTGAAAGATAGATGGGCCGAAGAGGTAAAATAGACTGAAGAGACCAAGGAGAGATAGAAATGGTGTAGGAAGACTAGAGATTGTGCTGGTGAGGACAGCTTCTGCGGGTGCATTGGCAGGTAAGGCTGGCATTGCAAAAAAATGTCGATTGTGATACTTGTCGTACTGAAGGCGTTTAATGCTGTTTAGGAATGCGTAAAGCATGCCCGAGAGCCAGTCGGATCGATGCCTGCACGCCGTCAGGACCGTTCACATCACCGAACACGTCAAACAGTGAGCAAATCGACAAAAAAGGATTCTGGGGTGATATGACGGCTGGGAGAGTGTCTAATGTTGCTGGCGACGATAAGAGTGGTTGATTTGAGGAGAAGGAGAGAACGAGGGTCGATAAAACTTGGCCGGAAGACATATGGATCTTGGTCGAGACCAGAGATGCATTTTTGGAGATGGCTTTTGCAATGAGTGAATAGCGGCAAAGGTCTACGAGCTGTTGAAGGGGGAAATGGTTGAGTGGGATGGACGACATAGGAAGAGACGGAGGGACTTTTGAGTTGGAAGAGAGAGACTTGGGTGAAGAAGGAGGAAGAAGGGAGGAAAGATTGGATGGTGTGAATTTACTAAGCTGGGTCTTTTAATTATGCTTCCAGTCTGCTCCCACGTTTCAGTGTCCGCCTCATTGCAGCTCCTCATAGTCGTTCACCATGAAAACACGGTGACCGTATGATTCAAGTCTACTACAGTATGTACAGTGAAAAATATATAGATTTTATAAAGATTTTATCAGGATTTTATGGGATTTTCTACATTTCCTACGGGGTCGACATGAACAATGCTCATGGCATGCCTTCGGAAGTGGCCGCGCGTTTCAGCGCATATTTTCCGAGTGCCAGTGGGTCGACGACATATAGACAGTGACTATACTATCAGTGGGTAGAAAACACAGCTCGGATTATACCTTCCCACCCACATATCTCCTTCAGCATTGGCATATAGGTTCTTTAGCATCTATACTAGTTGTAGAGCGAGCCTAGTACATATTCAGTGACGAGACTTTGAGGGACAAGCATACCGCCGAGAGGAGTCTGCAAGGAGCCTGAAAAGGTAAAAAAATCCGTCACAAGATGTCACGGTGCCGGGCTTCCTGGCATCAATGTGAAGGGGTCTCCTTCGCTCGTCGGAGCTCTACTTCCTACATAGTCCCTAGCCCCTGACCTATCCTTACAAGCAAAGGTCCTTACCCTCAACTGGGGCAGCGCTTCGCGCTGAAGACCGCTGTGGAAGAGGGCGATGACGTACGTTATCGCCGTTTGTCCGGTGCCCCACCGGTCAAGTTATGCTGAGCAGTAAATGTTTGGCCGCATCTTGATCCAAAACACAAAATCTCATATTGTCTGCTACCTCGACCAAACAACATGATGCAAAGTATTGTATATGATACAGCGATGCTACAGGAGTCAGAAAACGCAGTCAGGAAAGAAATAGAGCCGAAAGTGACTTACTAAGACGTAATTTTGTCGATGCAGAACCGAAAAACGGAGACTCAGGAAAATTTGCGCTTTTCTCGTGTCGCTTAACGTCTGACTGGCCAGGTGACGGTCCTATGAGAACAAAAATGGCATTTGAATGGTCTCTCGCCGCGATGAGACTTCACATGGTCTGGAAAGGGTATGCGTGTGAGATATGCGGTAAGAGTTTGGGAAGGGAAGAAGGTACTCTTTGGTCTTTTCGCCTCTGTACACTCGCATCTAGGACATTCCCTGAAGCCACGACTGGCTTAAATGAGCGAGGGATCATGACACTAGGATCTAGGGTACTCTCCGCGCAGATCGGATACCCAGAAAACAACACTTTTTCGCCGGAAAGAAGCTCCAAGAGTCCAAGGAAAATGATATCTAGACAGGGAATGTACAAGTGGCTTGAGTGAATGCCATTATACCCAGGCGCGCAAGTAGGTGGAAATATATATATAATCACCTCTGCCACAGATAAAACCACAGGACGAGCCCAAGGCAGCACGTTGGCCCATGTTGATGACCTGAAAGCCATTAGTGAATATGCAGCAGTCATGCGTGTCTTGAATGTCCAGTTTGAATGCCTGAGACAGCGTTCATCACGATAGTAGGGGGCTCCGGGGCCTTGGAGCTTTCAAGAGTGTTCAATCAAGGTTGTCATAAGAGATATGGTGACCAATTACGAATGCAGCCAGCCCTAGTTTTTAAGCCAGAGAGACAGATCAGGTGGCCGTGGCATCCGAACAAGAGCGAGAGATTGCACGCACTGAAAAGCAAAGGCCAGGTTGGAAGAAACCCTCTAAACCAAACACTTCATCTGGCCTACAGCCCAAGGTCCCAAAACCCAAATGAGCTTGTAGAGGTAAAGAGCTGAGAAGGGATCGATGGCCAGCAGGTGTACGGTGCACGTTTTTGAGAAAGGGTATGGCTGGTGGAACTGGAGAGTGCGCTTAGGAGTCTCCGTCTAGTAGTAGAAGGAGAATTATCCTTTTTCATGGACGAGTTGCTGGAAGACTTGAGATAGATGAGATGGAAGGGCAGATTGGAACAAGAGACGGCGTACCTCAGGCCTCAGTGCTGGTGCTAGGGTGTTTTGGCATAGGCTCTCTTCAGGTTATGCATGAAATAAACGTCGTTGTCCAGTCGGTTACAGGTAACGATTTGCTGACTCCAACAGGTTTCAAACTCCGCCTGATCCTTTTGTCACGCTCGTCGATGGTCGTTTTCAAACCACCCAATTGTCCAAGCTCCAGTGGGGTACAAAGGCCAGATTGCATTTCCAAGCTGGGAACACCTAGTAAAAGATAACTGGATACACCTTACCCCAGAAACGCACGTAGCACCCGAATGAATGTCAAGTTAATACAAAATAGTGATTTTTCAACGAAAGAACGAATTTTTGAACACTGCCAGAGCCGAGACCGAATGGGAATGGGCACAAGTCTGCTCCTCTCTCCGGGCATTTTCCTGGCGGGCCCTCCAACAATGTGATATATTAAGACAGATGTTATTTGCTGTTTAGGCACCGAAAGCTTTCGGTGTAAGTTACCCTATTCCCACGCCTATATGGCTTTCCTCTCTTTTTGCTTGTCCTCCTCCACCTTTCCTCAACTTGCGCTGTAACTCTTCCTCCCGCTCGTCATACCGCTCCAGTGGCCGATTTTCTACCTTACCACTGACTCGATGACACTACGACCCCAACGGTAATCTCCGCTCCCCTTCCCCCTCCCTTCTCTTTGCCTCCCACCTCCCATAAACTCATTCTCAAGCTCATTTTGCCCTTTTGGACGCACTCGCAGGACCTGAAAGACCATCAATAGTCAGAATAGTGGACTAACATAGGATGAGTCGTCCGGGCCCCAGATCAAACTATCTTTCCTTGCTATTTCGTCGGAAGCATCTCAAGGTCTTGACGATGGGCTTTTGAAACAGTATCAGACTAGCTCTGAACCTATCGGCCTCTCACTGGAATTCACCCTCGTCAGTCGGCTCCGGGTTCATAAAAGGAAGTCGTCGGTCGACAGTTTCGGCGTCAAGATTAGTCATCGGAAACACCGTGCACGGATCCTACACCTTTTCCTCACCGGCAGCAAAGAAAACACGATATTTCGCCGCTACCAAACTATATGGCACCCCTCCCGGCTTTGGATTCGGATTCGGATTTGGATTTCACTTTCTCCGACGCCAAGTCGACCACCAATGTCGTCATCATCTTGTTCCGTTCCTCTTCCAGCAATCCCTTGCCCATTGCATTCCTCCTCGTATACATCCTCGTTCCTCTGATATTCAATTGGAGATATCCCATTCGATCCGTCGACACCCTTCAGAACCTGGTTACTCGCATCGAGAAGACGATTAGGGATAACACTAGCGTGAAGAACAAGCATGCATTGCAATTGAAGAAGTGTAAGGAGGAGATGAAGGCACGGTTACGAGTGTGAGTTGTCTTTCCTCAGAGCATGTCTTATAGCATATCTGATAGGTGCGTATGCTCGTTAGATTCCACAACCACGTCAACACACTCAAAGACCAAAGAGAACCACACCGATCGCGGCTCCGAGCTTGGTTTGCGTTTAGATGGAAGATGATACGAGATGTTGATGAGTGTTATACTGCGTTGAGAGTGTTGCAAGCTGAGGTTCAGGTTCGTTCGTACCGTTACTCGCCCATTTTGCTCCTCTGACAGACGGTATTCGTATAGGCCAAGCTTACACGAGAAGGAGACTTGGAGTCTGAAAGCTGTAGATTCAGGAACGTGCCCGAGTGAGTGGTCGCTATTCCATCTACATGTCGCGCCAATTCTGATAATCTTGCTTCTAGCAAACCTCCGAATGTTACTACTAGGAATCGCGTGAATACCACCAGGAATGAGTCTTGTTAATGTTTACATTCGTCGCTACTTTGTCTTCAACTCATTCTCGTTGTGCCTTGTTATTGCTATTTCGGACCCTTGTTTGTATAACACGGCTACTGGCCCAACCCAAGGAAAAACGTATTCATTGTTCCATCATCGACGAGCCGAGTGTCACACGCACACTAAGTCACCTATTACATATGAACCGTTATGTACGGAAAAGGAGGTACCAGCTGACTCGGGAGACTTTGACATGACCTACCCGCGAAGCATCAAATGTGGGTCCACGACGTGCTGTTAAAACTGACACAACACGTAAGTAATAGGCGTCTAGTGATGGAAAATTTGAAATACCTGATATGGTTACTGCGCTTCCTGTAAATAATGACAAAAACGTTTTGAAAAGAAGACGCACGGATTCTATCTCAAAAAGGAAATTATCTCTATCCTCTGTTGTCTGGTCTGCCATAGTCAAAAGAGAGGCTTCCTTTTTGGGAGTGCTGCGCGGCAAAAAGATTCACACGTTTTTGTCATTATTTACAGGAAGCGCAGTAATGACCAGGTTTGGATGTGCTCGGTTAATCAGTATTGAAACCCTTTCTGTGAAAAAGAAAAGAGTGATGTTGTCAAAGCCGCGCGTACCTACCTTTGTTAATTACACCTTATACCCCGTTTCAGGAAAACGCTCAATAGGACTCCTGTTTATTCACCCAAATCCTTGACCGGCACTCGGACAGATTTGTGCCATTTTTTAGACGCCCTGATTTCAAAAGCCTGGGTCTCGAGTCTCGAACTGGCTAGCGTTCAACGTTCAACCCGGATGAGGTTGAATTATGCGGTAAATTAGTAGGACACCGTAGGATAGACCACGGGAAAGATATACTTGAGGTAGTGTCCGGACACTATTTTCCTTTTTTGGATCCGGACGGTCTCCACTCAACCAGTGCCCTTGGGGGTATCGCCACCGCCACTGCCAAACACGCGAAACGCCGGCGGCTAGACACTTGCCAAGTACCATCATCAGAATGGTGTCATTTTTCTCAAAGAAAGAGAGTGCCGCGATCGTTTTTTTGAATAATAGTGTACATCCACATTGTTCAGAACTCACACGCACACACTGCCGCACGCCTCTGATCAAGGGAAGTAGAAGACTTGAGTTTTTTTTTTCACATTCACACGAGGGATTAGGTTTGGTATTCATGCATGAATTTGAAACTACCATGTACGTAGTACGTACCCGTAATTCCGAAGACCTGGAATCAGCGTTCTGTTCGCGAATCCTTTGGATTCTATCAATTACAATTCGGGGGATGGAAAACGACGACAAGAAATACTAATACATGGCAGAAATCCAAGGTTGATGGAGTGGACTCGGACTCGGATCGGATATCATGATTGATATGCGATCAGCGAACCCTAGGTAGTCCTCAAGTACTATTGCCTGAGGCAGTGGTTGTCCTGTTGCTCTGCCACTCGACTGTGGGAGTGGAAAGTATGGAGCAAAAAAAAAAAAAAAAAAATGCGCATGAAACCGGACCAAGCTGTTTTGCGCGCGTACCTTCAACCCTACACAAGGGGTGGCGACGAAGCACGGAGTATGAATGGGTTAGAGTAATCGTAGATTGTCAGCAACCGACCGACAGAGTGAAACTTGCCAAGAATTTGAAAACGACGTGCAGTGGGGATGGATTGATTCAATCATTGATGTCTTTAAGAGAACCTCCTCGAGCTGTCAGTGTCAGGCAATAAGAATTATTTACTATTAGTGCGGAGCCTTCTGCCTGGACCTTCAGCGTGCCCAAGCGCCAAACAGCCTCATTTTTCTTTTTTTTTTCAATACGACTCCTATTTTGACACGTTGAATGAATTAATGACGCCTTGCCGCTTCTTTTGATTCGGAATCCAGACTTGTCTATGTCAAAGCGTTTGTGGCACCCCCTTGACAGAAGGTTTGATACGGTGATTTGAGTTGGCCTAAGGAGGCTACAAGCTTTCTAGCTCGTGGGCGGGATAAACATTTAGGCTCTACGAGCCGAAACCAAATATGATCCATCGAACTTGTTGAAACTTCTAACGATACGTTCTTCGATTCTCAATAATGAAATATCTACACTAAAGAAGACGTTATACAAAGCGATTCCATCATGATCAACTATGAAAACAATTCGACAAAAAAATACAAAAAAATACAAAAAAATACAAAAAAATACAATACAATACGCGATAAACAGCAAAATAACCCTACAACCATGGAACCGGAGAATGGAAAGAATTACACCAAGAATTGCCCGATATCACAGGAAGATGAATCATAGTTCAACAAGCGCAAGGCACCTGACATACATATGTGATCTACAAGAAGGAAGCATGCGACCTGGATCCGCCAAGTGTGATTTACAAGGATTTTGAGAATGCAGTAGCCACAAGGGAAAATTTGCACCTTTTCTCGTGTCGTTTAATGTCTGACTGGGTGACCGTCCTATGAGAACAAAAACGGCATTTGAACGGTCGCTCGCCGCGGTGAGACATCATATGGTCTAGAAAGGGTATCCGTGTTAGATATGAGGTTTGTGAAAAGTTTGGGAAGGGAAGAGCGTACTCTTTAGGTTATGGCCGGCGGTAAAGGTGGCCTTGCACGCGCCAAAGCCCGTGCATTTGTACTTTCCATCTAACTTTTGGTCTTTTCGCCTCTGTATACTCGCATCTAGGACATTCCCTGAAGCCACGATTGGCTTGAATGAGCGAGGGGTCGTGACACTAGGATCTAGGGCACTCTCCGCAGAGTCGCTGGTAGCGTCAGAGTGAGGGGGAGTGGCGGAGTACCAGCTACTCGAATCGGGCGACGTCGAGACTGCTGGAGTGATGGAATATATATCATAAAAGTTGTGTGGAAGGGGGCTGTATGTCGACGGTGACTCGGCGTTGGCGTCTGACTGAATGCGAGATGAACCTGGAATGGCGTTGACGGGACCGAAGGACTGGGACTCGGAAGAACTGATCGAATCATATCCACCCGGCAGGGTTTGCGAATATTCGGGCTCTGAGGCAACATCCAATCGATTAATCCAGCCAGGGAAACTGGTACGAGTCCCATTGGCACGTTCAGAATCGACGTAACTCGTGCCTACATCACGACTCTCGAGCGACAAAGCTCCAGTGGCGTCTTCTGCGACACTGACGGGATATGATGGACCATATCGGGGCTGAAAATCGTAGATATGCGTGGGGATTGGGGACAGAGACACGAGGACTTGCGACCTATGCACGCCATGGTGTGAGTCAGTGTCTGTGTTTCTGGAAAGATGGGGAGTGTCGTACTCAGTACCGCCTTGGATATCGCTTCGGTGTTGCCTTTGCCTTGACATATCTACTGGTGACCCAAGACCTCTGACGTGAGATAGAATAGAGAAGAGGAGAAGAGAAGGAGGTACGAGTCAGAGCGAGGTGCGATGATATTTCGACCAGGACCCAAAACCCCGATATTTTAATATCTTCCATAACAAGGATCGGCACTCACGTTATCAACTCAGAATATTATTGTGAACGTAAACACCAGCTCTAAAAAAAATTCAAGTGCGCAAGGCTGATTTTTTGCTACCTCTCGCCTCGGATCATTCCCCACAAGGCCAATGGTATCATTCTCCCAGACTACAGCCGGGAAGCTGTGTAAGGGTCCCGACCTGTTGCTACTGCCTGCACAAACGTTCACCAGACGAGAAAGCTGTTGAAAGGCACTTGTCAACATCAGAAAAAATACACAGGCCGCAGAAACGTCTTCCCCGTTCAACTTCACCTCATCAAGAAATAGATGGTTCCCATGGAGGACAAGTTCGCAGAAGAGACGAAGGTAGTCGAGAAGCGCGATGACCCTGTCCCGCGGTGCCAACACCTTGGAGACCTGATGGAATCGGCAACGGGCCGACGACCTTAATTGTTCCTGCCATTCAGTAAGGTCTTCAATTCCCATAATAACAGCACGCATACATACTCCAACTCGTGCCAACCGAAAAACATGTACATACCCATCATTATTCAGGAACATCGACATTCAGTTTGTATTGTTCGTCGAGCATCAGCTTCTCCGCATCCAAATTCGGGGCGGGGAGCCAAAATAATACCCCTTTCTCCGACTATCGGACAACAATTCCAACCTAGAATCCATCACGCTTGTTAGCGTTTATTGAATCCGTCTTTGTACTGCATGGCCGTCGATCTATTCAAGGCATAGTTCGTCTGGCTAGCACCCTGGCTCTGACATTGCAACTACGCATCGTCTACCGGAAAAAGCAATTCCAATGTGTGGATCATACATAGCACTGACATCAGCAAAAACCGTGTAGTGCTATAATGAGTTCCCTGGGGTTTATAATCCACCTGCAGGGTATTATAACCCTTAAAACCAGTCATAAACCCCACAAACCAGGCCACAACCAGGTTATAATCCTCCTGGAGCTAGGTTATAACACTTTCCCGTTTTTGCTGATGGAATCTCTTCCATGTTTCCGTTGTCCGGCGGCCGTATAAATACCTGCATGGCGAAGAGTGAGCTTACGAGTTCAAAGATGGTCATAGAAACATACCCCTACTTCTCAGACTCAAGAAGCACCCAGCCTGACAACATTTCTTCCGACTTTTAAAGTTCAAAGCTTCTCTTTCATCAATTGGGATCCACCCTATCTCCTTTTCCTTCAACTCCAAAGTTCAAGATATATTGAATATCACCGAGTCAGCGGAAAATGCACCACCAAGTGACTCACAAAGGTACGAGATCCGACTCGAAGCCAACGTGCATCAGAATTTCGCCATTCTCGTTTTGGGGAATGAGAGAAATGAGGGCGGTGGTGATTCAGATGACGCGGGCAACAGTGATACCTTGCTACCACATGATCAAAACGTTCAAGGACGAATAGCACACGACCAACGTTATTGACGAGTGCATCCAGCCTTCCTCTTTGCATGAGCGACTGACTGATCGGCCACATTTAATTCTCGGTCCGACTGCTGAAGTATGGGGGCAAGCCATTAAAGGAGCTCGTAGTCGACAGGTTGGAGCCAATGACTACAATGATACGTAAGTTGAACCTCGAAGCGGTTGATTGGCTCACTGATCTCGTGGGGAGCTTGATAACGATATGAGGTCTGTCTTACGACCTTCCTTCGAAGACTTCCAAGTCCTAGTGAGAACAAACGTGTTAAGTAATGCAACGCTATGGAGAGTTTGAGATGAAAGAGCACCAAATAAAGCGCGGAACTCACTCTATCCAGATGTATATCACCCAAACTTCAGAGCTTTGAGCACGACGCTTTGATTCTTCTCCCTAACACGCGACCTTCCCCCGCGCTTTGAACCTCGTAGAGACGTAGCATATTCAATCGTATCAACTACATTTCACGTTATTATGAAGTGGCATACGCACCTATCGATGAAAAAGCCGTATGTAATGTGTGCCCCGGGAATCATGCCCAAGTTTTTTACGAAGAAAGGGAACAAATCGAGGAAATAGGTGTGTTCCAACAATGATGAATTTTGAAGCCTGTGGGAGAAGTGTGATTGTTGTCAATCGTCGTGGCGATTATGTACTGGCTGAGCTATCCAAGTTGGAAGCGAGTTTTCTGGTGTAGGCGAGTCCGGAAATGAGGCTCGCCGGTGCGCTAAAGGGGATATACACGAGGATTAAGACAACTACAGTTATTACCCGGTCCTTTATACAGCGAAATCTATTTGTGCCTCGGAATTGACTTGGCCACATTTTTGAGACAATCAGTTTAGACTAGATGAATTCCTAGTGTAATTATATGAAATTGAGAAATTGAGTCCTTTATACGCTGGTCACAGACGGTGTGACTGCTTAATGGAGGGGCTGTGACGTTAAATTCTGATCCAATATCCATCCGGGACTTGCCTGCGTGTCCGCCACATGCCCGGGCTCGATTGCTGTGTCGACCCATTAGGAAAGCGTGATGTGACTCTTCCAACCTCTTCCACTCTCTTCATTCGCATTGGTATTTATTGAATAATTCTGATCTTATAAAGTATTGCTTACAGTGCTAATAGGTGTATAAAAGATAATTTGCACTGAGAAACAGCATCCAGGGATTGCAGCATGCAAATTACTCTCATTCTCAGCTGTATTTCAGACACTGTATTTTACTGTATCAATTTTACACCTCTAGGAGTTAGTATGTTGTGCATACATGATAGTTCTTTGGGTTTACAAAAAGTCCGGGGGCAAAATTCGATGTTATGACCCATCCCGAGGCCACTGTATAAAGGACATATGATGTATAAAGGACCAGGTAATAACTGTATTCGAAGTTCAAGTTACACGAGGAGCGAGGAGCGGGGGGCGAGAAGCGTGGGAACAACCCTTATTATGGCATGGAACGACGATAAACATATCTTTTCTCATGCCAAAACCTTTTCTGACTGATCACTTCGAAAACCTTATAACCTATACAATGGCAATCAGTAACTTGATTTAAAGTGTCTGGAATTCCTCGAATCCACATGCCGCCGACATGAATTTAGCAAGACTTCGATGAACTCTGGACTGCCAAAGTGATGACCTCAATATCCACCCCAAGCAGGTGGTGGATTAGAACGTGTTGCGCAGCAAAGTCGACCGACGTAACTTACAAAAACGACTCGGTAGGTGTACACTATAAAAATAAATATTGACCACGGGAACAGGCAACGGGAATATAAGTTAATCACAAATAGGGCCAGAGAGCATCAGTAACAATGCTGGGAGTCGTCATAGGAAACAGACGCATATACAAGCCGCATCGGAGGCGTGCAATATGGACGTGACTCAGAGTGTTTGCAGAGGGCCTGAGATCACGGTAGAAAACTTGCACTTCTCCTCATGTCGCTTGATATCTGAATAGGTGACTGTCTTTACGGGACAGAAACCACATTTAAAGGGCCTCTCGCCTCGGTGAGACCTCTCGTGGTCTGGAAATCGCGTCAATGTCAGCTATCACGAGTAGCTTCATGGAAAGAAAAGAGAAAATCTTTTTACTTACTCTTTAGATTATGACCTGCAGTGAATGTTTGCGTGCACGGCGGAAACTTTGTACAGCTGTAAATCTTCCGTCCTTTCTCTGTTGGCTTTCGTCTACGCATGCTTGCATCTACGACACTCTCCGAAGCCACGACTTGCTTGTATCGAGGCTTCGTGCTAGGATCTGGAAAATCCTCAGGTTCTGCGGGGTCGCTGGTAGACGGGAGAAGGGAGGTGGTGACACTGTACCAGTTATCCGAGCCTGGGGATGTCGGAAAGGTCAAACGTCCAGTAGCATCATAAAGTTGTGATAGGTGGGGTAAGCTTGTAGTCATCTTCACGGGTCCATAGCATGACCCAGGATCGAAAGGGCCCATATAGCGATAAGCCGCAGCGCTAGGGCCCTCCAACGGAGTCTGAGAATATAAAAAATCGAGAGCAGCGACTGAATGACTGTTCCAAGAGCTGCCCTGAGAAAGACTAGTTCGCCAGAACGGCGAGGGCATAGCAGGTCCTGTGCGGCTGAAAGGATAGGATGGCTCATGGTGGTGAATCAGGAAGTCAGAGTAAGGGCTGGAACTTGCAGGATGGGGTGGGAAATCTTCAGGACGCTGCCACCTAAAATGGGGTTATAATAGGTCTGTTCTGTTGAAGACAATCGCGTACTCAGCGTCAAAGCGATAATCGTGTTGTTTCTGTTTGTCTTGCATGAATGTTCGCACCGTCAGAAGAGGGCTGGACTACAGAGGTTTATAGGGAGGAAAAGAGGAAGTACAAGCCGTCAGTGACCCTCTAGCTTATATGTTTTAGGAGGTAAGGCAGACAACCCAATGAACATGTTCCGGTACCCATCAACTTGCTGTATATCTAGACGTAAGTGTAATTGAATGGTTGGAAGCACTTGATCAACGAGAAATAAGATAACTGAGTATTGGTCTGATGTCATTAAGACGTACATTTTAGTCTGAATGGGTTTTGCTCGCTTCTTGATGCAATCCTGTGTCGTGCCGGAAGTCAATGGCGGGAAACGGCAGGCAAACGTGAATTATCTGGTCGCCTATTTGAGACATTGAGGAAAGCTGTTATCAGACTGATTGCGTCGCGGACAAAAGAGGGCGAATCTAACCTTGACTGAATTTCAGGTATTGGGAAGTTCGGATCTTCACAAGCGTTGCAGCCCAGTATCCTAAAGTGCCCCCATACGTATAAAGGCCCCATCTACACTACCTGTTCTCTTCCAGAACTTGTGGTGATATTAAACGCCCTTGCTCGCGTCCCCTTGTGTGGAGCTCGAAACCTTTCCCAGGAAATAACAGCAATCATACCCCAACTGGCAAAACCAGACCATATTAAGGTCGAGAATACGTCCGTGTCGATAATAAATCTGCGTATTAGTTCAGGGTAACATCCAGCGTGGATCACTTCAGGGATGTTGGGAAATCAAGTTCCGAGAGCAGATTCCTATCACTGGGCCTGTTCGGCGCTCTCGGAGCAAAGCAGTGCTGTATGCTATTTCGCCATTTCGAGGTGAGATACGGCCCGGAGCCTCTCGACATCAATGCATCCATATCACCGGTATGTACAATGAATGACGTTCCGAGGACGAACGGTCGAAGCACGGACGGGTCTGGATTTTTTTTGTTTGGATCATCCTGTATCATGGTGGGAGTCTAGAAAGGTTTGGATACGATAATAATACAATGACGGGACGCCAATCCGCTAAGCGGACTAGATTTGTGGGATGGAGGACTACGGGTCATTCGAGCACGTAAAGGTTGAATAGACGAAGCCGGATTGTCCAACTAGCGCAGCGAACGACATCATGGACGACAGGAATAGCATTTGAAGGGATAAGAGAAGATAATAACGATGCCTGACGATACACAGACAATCGGCGGAGGAAGGGACAGCGAAGTATTCAACATGCATAGCATTGCAAGGGACATCATAATAAACACTTAAACGGTCATAGAGTGAGCCTGCGATCTCAGCAATAGTCGCAGTAAACACACCTGTCTTATCCTTGCCTCGAACCCACACCAACCTGCATCTTTGAGACTCGAGCGTCTCGTACCGGTTAACCCAGGACTAACAGCGTCCATCGCTATCTTTCTTCCAACTCCATCAATAAAACAGAATTACGGGATCAAAATAGCATCTGATCTTTACAGGCGGAAAACGAACCACAAAGCTAGCGCTAAGTTACTCCACATCGAAGCTGATGTTCGAAACGGAAACGTTTCCAGTTTTGTGGATGGAAGAAATGAAGGCGGTGGTGATACTGGTGACATAGAGGGTATCTGCCTAGTTCATATCGAGTTGGCCCATCGAGCCAAATTGCAACAGCTTTTGGGCTTCGTCTCCCAATAAGGCACTGGTCATCCTGAGGTACGCTTATCGGACTGACGTGCTTTGGAAATCGAGTGAGGCGTCAAGCAAGTAACACATGGTGATATATGACGAGGACCAATACCGGGGATGGAATCTAACCGCATTGGGGGTGAAGAGCATCGTGATTTACTGCTTGGCCAATGATATCAGTGACAATTGCCATTGACATTACGCAGCATACGCACTCGACATCATGAAGAAAACTCCAGGCTTATTCCGGAATCACTGGAAGCTCGTCGATAGAATCCAAGTCGTGACATGTGCTAAGCTCGTACGAAATTATCCAGGTCCCAGGGTTGTCAGAATTGTTAGATTTCGAGGATTATGCGGCCGAGGTTGGGTCAAGGGTGTGCACGAGTTGTGGTGTCGAATGGTCCAGAGCCAGAATTCTCACGTCCGAGTCAACTGATTCCATCACACAGCCATCGTGCAGAAGAAGCCGTTTCGTTAGTTTTACGAAACTTTCTGGGGTGGGGGGGCAAGAATCTGGCATCCATCTCCTTCCGAATCAGCCTGAGCGCATAGGAGAGCCGTCTGCCCGGATCTTGAACTAAAGCGCCCACCTCTTCGACAAACCCCCACCCCGTTCACGGCGCACGATTCATTCTCGCTAAGCCTTTTTGGATTCAAACTATTTCGAATTTCTCATGCTTGACAGATCATCTCGAGTTCCTAACTTACTGCAATCATGGCTTCTTTATTTTTTTTTTAAAAAAAAAAAGCTCCCGTGAACCTCTTTGCCATTGCCTACCCAATGTTTGGGAATTCCAAATACAAACGTTCTTGCACCACGTCATGATCCTCAAAACTGGGTGGCATCAAATTTCAATTGAAAACGACAGAATTCATCAAGACGACAGCGACAAATGAACAGTAATCTACAAGGTGACTAATCCTAAGGTATCCTAAAGACTACGGTGGCTTAAGCTTGCTCAGGCCACCGGGAAGCGAGTAACTACTACTACTACTACTACTACTGCTACTACTACTGCTACTGCTACTACGGACATGTAAGTATATACATACAATCATAACAACATTTCAAAAACCGTCTGGGATCGTTCGACAATTGAAGCACAGAATAGATGGAGAATGATACGGATGCAGCTCACTGAGCTCGCGAGGGGTTCGAAGTCGCGCCGTAGAGTCGAGCTCTGCACGTCTTCTGGTGGCGCTTGATATCCCACTTGGTGACGGCCCTTGTATCGCAAAACTCACATTTATGTGGTTTGATGCCGAGGTGAGATTTTATGTGATCTAAAAATATACGAGGCTTCAGCTGCCAGCTCCGCGGGAAACCGTTAAAGCGAGAAACTACTTTGTAAATTATGGCTCGTCGTGAATGTCGCCGTGCAGTTTCCGAATTCGGTGCATTGATACTTTGGGGGTGTCCCCGGATTCTTTCGCCGCCTTTGGCTTGCTTCTACGACGTTTTTCGGGGCCACCTCCTCCTTCCGTATGTGAAGGGTCGTGGCAGGGCTCGCGATACTCTCTACAGGATCGCCGGTAGAGGACAGAGGAGAGGCGGCGTGGTACCAACTGCCCGAATCAGACGACGTCGAGCCCGTCGGGGTAGAGGGTGAAGTTGCACCATATTGGATATGTAGGGCAGGAGGGGTTGCTTCATCATATTCCATCATAGACAAAGGCTGGGCGCTAGGTCTTGACGTTGGAATGCTGTGGTAGGATGTGTTTGGAGTATGTCCAAATGCCTGGAGCTCGGAAGGATCGATGGGGCCATACTCAACGCGACGACCATCAAACTGGGCCTGCGAGCTTACAGAATCTGCATCAGCGACCGACGGGTTCGTCGTCCAGGATCCAGAGGCGCCAGGCGCCGTGCGCCACTGCGCCGGCAAATGAACGTTGTCACGTTCTAGAGGTGACACTCTGGGGTGTGAGTCGATGTCGCCGAAAGGGTATAATGGCTCATGAGAGTGGTCGTGAGGAGCAAGGTGAGACGCGAAGCCTTCAGGTCCTTCAGGATAATTCCCGCCACTGTGTGTAGAAAGTTTGGGGTGAGCGTCTGAATATCCCCAAACAATGATGGTCGCGCACTCAGTACTGTTGTGGAAGCCGGGTTGATCCCATCTTCCGCCTGACATCGAGGCTCGAAATCGGACGACTGTGTTTTAGTTCTCAGAGCCTTTCAAGTCAAGGACGAGGTGGAAGAGGAAGAGGAAGAGAAAATAGGGATTCGAGTCAGAGTAGCGTGGGTTTCTTGAATTTTATATCTTTCCCTGGGAGGCAAGGCTAAAGCAAACCGCCCCACGTTAATGATGAACCGATTCGACCGTGCTGTAGATCTAGAAATCCGAGCCGTAAACATAGGCGCCAACAAGGATCCTTCCTCGAGTAAATATGCCCAGCGAGATGTGATCGAGCTGCTAGCTCAACTCGGTGTGGTTCCTCGGAGGATCATTACGATAGTCATGATAGTCGGCGCCGCCTGTAGCAATGGCAACAATGTTGCTTCTTCCCCTGGTCGAGCACCAATTGTCTGACAAGAAAGCTGTTGTCACAAGCCTAGTACTACCACAGCATAGGACAGAGAAATGACTCAAACCACTTGCTTAGCTATCATATGAGAAAGGTGAATGGTCCGGGGCGACCCCAGAGAGGTCGCGACATTGGAGAGGAACTGCCAGTGTAATGATGGTCAATTGCAACTTTGTTCGGTAAATACCGCTTGTGCGTGCGACCCTGATCGAGCCTTAAGTCCGCTGAGCCATACGGCGTAGCCTGGCGTATTCTATCTCACACACACTCCTAAATCAAGATTTGCGACGGGTGTCAGACACGCTGCTCGGCTGCTCGTGTCCTCATCCTTGGACCGGTAGCATACAGCAATATTCCAATTGCTCCATCCAACTGGAACAATCAAACCGCGACAGTACTAGAATGTCAGTCCAGGGTCTGACTGGAAGAACGTGTATAATTTGCCACTCGTCCGGCATGCGGAAATGAATCAAGGTCCCCGAGATCTCTGCAGGCTTC
This sequence comes from Moniliophthora roreri, assembly GCA_001466705.2. Lineage (NCBI taxonomy): Eukaryota > Fungi > Basidiomycota > Agaricomycetes > Agaricales > Marasmiaceae > Moniliophthora > Moniliophthora roreri. The sequence continues at coordinate 173,473 of LATX02000231.1, read as the reverse complement.
GAGTAGATCATTCGCTGAGAATAAAAAATTGATATTCGCTGAGAACAAATTGCACCTCTTGGATATTGCTGAGCTTGAAAAATCGTGTTCGGCCTGATACCCCGACTCTTCTACCCCGCTCTCTGATCAAAGCGTCGGCCGATTCTTAAAAGATCTTGATGGCAGCACCAATCCAGAAGGTCAAAGATATGTTCCGGTAGATCCTGTTGAACCAGTGTATTACGGTGGGGGCGTAGAAAACTTGATACAATAATTCTACGATGACAGGGCCAATATGCTAACAATAACAAGGGAGAGCTAGATCTGGGCCAAGGGATCAGAGACGGAGTAGACGAAGCTAGATAACTAGGGTAGCGAACGATATCACGGATAGCGGATAGCAGAAGCACTTGACAGGAAAAATGAAGAGGACGAGGTGATGATGGATCGGCCAATATATGTAGGTGCATGAGAAACGACAAGCGAACCAGGGTGTAATCCTCTGAAGTCGGGAATATGAAGACAAGGTGAAAAGCGTAAACTGCTAATAGATACAGGACGTTCCGAGAGAAAGAGTGACAATACACGTTATACGTGGACCCAGGGTGGAACAGTGATGGGGGTATAGGATGAATATTAGCAAAAATAGAATACGAATATGTCAGTCTATATTTCAGGGGACTAGATTGACCAAGCGTAAGCAAACGAATAATTCAAAGGTATATGAAATTTACTAGTTTGCTATGGTCGCTTGCGGGGTGGACGACCACCACAATTTGATTGGTGTCGCTTTGCCGTACCGCTCGTCGTAAAGGTCTGCCCGCAAACTACACATTTATGTGGTTTGATCCCACTATGAGAGTTCATGTGATCTGAAGCAAAAAGGTAGCAGTCAGAAAACCAGTGTGCGAGCGTACATAGGTCCACTTACTGTTGAGATTGTGCTTGGCAGTGAAGTCATGACCGCATATGTGACAGACAAATCTTCCCTTCTCGCCGGGCTTCTTTCTCCTCTTTGAACTGGCATCGACAATTTTCGTTGATGCGACTATCTCTTTATGCTCGTTGTCCGAAGAGGCAGGTGTCGGTGAAGAGGAAGTCGAAGCAATACCCTCTATCGGAACGTCCATCATCAATGAAGATAGGTCCCGGAACTGCATCGACTCATCGACCTCTTTCTGAGGTCTTAAAAGTCCTGGGAAGCGGCGAGGGACCGTACGAGAACGAGCTTTTCGTCCTCTGCCCACAGGATCGCTGGCAGCCCGGTGGAGCTCCGTTGGGCTGGGTTCAGGAGACTGAGAACCACCTCCATAGCTATGTCGTCTAGCGAGGCCACTGCTATCATAGTCATCAACATTAATTACAGGTACGTCGCCGGCACCGCTGTCAGTTACGTTAATTTCGATGGGATGGGTAATAGGAGAATGAACCGGCGATGAGCCTGCGCTTGATGGAGTAGGTGAGGGCAGGAAAGATGAGATGTCTGTCATGACATTCGGTATTTGGTTAGCGGGATTGACGGCGATGAATGATGCAGACGGATCTATCGGGGAATAGGCAGGATCACGAGTCAGCGAAGGCGTTCTACTATGCCTAGCAGCGGACGGACCAGGCGATCTGCCTCGGCCGGAAGGGTGTCCACGACTTGGTCGAGTAGCAGAAGGTGAAGACGGTGAGGTGGGCTCATGTACACCCGTATGACTGTGGCTTCGACGATGCGCACCGCGACGTTGTAATGAATGAGTGCTTGAAGGGACCGTCAGATGCGTCGACAAGCTACGCGAATGCGAAGCTGACGACATGGGGTTTTGCGGCGGCGGACCTGGAGGAGGCTGAAACATGATGGAAGGTATAGGTTGCGCGGGAAGGTCATAATGCCATGATTCTGAGCTGGTAGGTGAACTGAAGTTGGAACTTGAAGGCGAGCCATAGCTCGCGCCATTGTTACCGACAAACAGCGTGTTATCTAATGAATGACCAGGAATAGGACTGCCTGGCACAAATGTCGTCATAGAAGCGTCCTGAAACGAAGGATCCCATTGAAATTGTTGCGATATCTGAGGAGCTGCATCAAGCCCAGTGCCGCCCGCTATCTGGGGGTTCGTGAACGAAGCAGAGCGTGGCCGTGCACCACCGGACTCCGGTGGTGAGTCGGAACCGCCGGAATAAGAATTGCTTCTTATTCTGTACATCGACGGTCCCTGGTTGAAACCGGCATTATCGTCCAACATGGGCGCTTCATTAAGATGAATATGAAGCATGGAAGAGTTGATGGGCGATAATGAAGGTGAAGATGGAGAAGACGACTCGACGGACGGACTCCATGACGAAGAGCAGTCGCTCCAGGTATCCGGAAACACTGCTACAATATTCAGCTATAGAATTAACCTCTTAAAGAGTGATAGACGACTTACCATCGCCAGATGAGGTCGATACGGGGCTCCAAGCATCTATAGGAGAGTTCTGACCACTGGCCGACAAAAACATGTTTCCAGAGGACGCTGGGAAGTCCGAGTCAAAACCGACGGGATCAGAGCTCCAATGATGTGGTTTAGTCGCACCATCTCGAAGGCCTGTGGTTATGAGGGGCGAAACTTGACCAGATGACAGTGGGGAGTGTTCCAGAGGTGTGGAGAATAACCCTTGCTCTACATACTTCAGTCAGAATTGATAGGTCTATGTCAAGAAAAACGGAGTGACTGTGTACCAGTGGAAGTATTTCTTGAGGAAGAGGTACTGTCCGGGAAAACGCCATAGAGAGCCTGAAAATCACCACCAAGAGTGCTGTTCAGGCTGGGGTTACTGGGGTAATAAGGTCATTATAAACTTTACAAATAAAGTTGAAGACGTACCGTCCACCATCGATGAGATCCTCAATTTCGTCCCGAGGAGGCTCAACGACGATTGAAGGAGTCTCTATGTCGTTACTCATGGTTGAAGGAAGAGGGGAGGGAAAGGGGGGAGATGGAGAGCGAAACTAAGGCAGTGCAGCCAGTCTTAAACACGAGAAATGCTGTCGTATGGAGGATAGTTGAAGGAAGAGGGAGAGACATGTAAAAGGCAGTGTCTGTTTGGAGGTGTTGGGGGGCCTGTGGTACCGAAACGGAGCACTTCAACAGCTTTTATTTAAGCACGAGGAAACTATTTTGCACCCATGCACGTGGAATGTGGTTTTTCCCGAGTCCGAATCAAGAGCCTACGAAGAGAAAGCCAGGAAAATCGGAGGTTGAGTCGACCGAGTAGACAAGGTTCATGAGCGTTCATGCCAGGCAGTAAGTCCCTCAGGTTAGTAATGTATTCGGCGATCACCTACCAGTATCGCGCTTGGCAGTTCCATTTTCGTGACAAACATCGAAAGATTCAATCAAACTTCAGCTTGTATTTGGCAGATGACACTAGTTCTACGAAAAAGACTAGGTCAAAGGAAAAAGGTGTTGAATGTGTTAACAGGTTTTACCTGTGCTGTATTATAGCTGTGGAAACAGAAAACAAATGCGTATTCGACAGCAAGGTTGAAAGCGAATGGGGCCGTAAAATATACAGTAATTCAGATTAAGGAGGGAAGGGTCCATGATTAAGCTCCCCAGGAGCATTCATCCGGTAGGATTGTCCATCTCGTATCGTAGACGTGAAGACATTAAAGAGCGAATCTCGTAACCTATCATGAAGAATGCAAAAAAAAGAGAAGGAAGAGATGGGAGAAATTTGGTTCGTCATTGATTGGTTTCATCTGCCAAGGCCTGCTGCCATTCTAAGCTTCTTGCAACCCGCCGCCGTCTTCAAGTGGCGATCAAGAACGTGTTTAGTGGTGTATCGCTTGTCGCAGTGAGGGCATCTGAATCTCTTGATCCCCTTGTGAGCGAATATGTGGTCTATGTGAGTACACAAGTCAGTATTTTAGAAGGTATACAAGAAAGAATGCAACGTACTAGTCAAGTTGTGTCTGGCTGTAAAGTCCTGGGAACACTCAGGGCACTTGAACCGCACGGCATTCTGATCCTTACGCCTTTTCCTGCTGGCTCTCAGCACATCCTCAGATGCGACTATCGGGCGCTGGACAGGACTGAATGTCATTTCGCCGACATCCAGCTCTACACGTGACGCACGCAGACCCTCAGTCAACTCGATCTCAGGGTTGGAAACAGCACGACGGTGAGGAACTGCTGAGGCCGAAACTCCAGAAAGCTCAGATGAACCTTCAAACAAGAGCGACTGATGCAAATCAGAGGCGTCATCTGCACCCGATACGTCATTGTCAGCCACATCTCTTTCCTCCTGAAAGCGTTCTGATACTCCATGGGGAGAATTGAGTTCAGAGTGAGGGACCCTGGGGAAGGCACTGCTTGGAGCATGTGCCCTATACTGTACACCAGTGGCACTCCAGGAGCGGGGTCGGCGCCTAGATGAATTGCCCATATTAGGCCTACCGCGAGGGGAAGAGGTAACGCTCAACGTCCTTGGATCAAGTGTCCCGACGTTGACGTCGGAACAGAGCGTTTCCATGGTAGGCATCGGGCCGAGCTCGAGGTCATACTGTGTCTCGAGAATACGCCTCTGGAAGTTGACGGGAACAGTACCAACATTATATGGAGGGGGGTCGATAGGGGTGGGCAAAAACGAGGAGACATGGGTAGATGCAGAGGTAGTGTCTGCCGACGAATGGGCAGATTGGGGGGATGGGAACCGGAAGTCTGTTCGAATGTGGGGACGCTGAATCCTGTCATTCGGCATCACGCCAGGCGCGGCACCGCCCGGCAATGAGTCAAATGACATCTGAGTCCAAGTCTCGCGAGGGCTGGTCAAGCCCAGCCCTGATAACTGTGAAGACAGGCCAGTAGGGGATTGCAACGGCAGAGATGGAGACGAAGTCGAGGGCGAATATGAAGTCAAGAAGGTGTGGTCGTCACCGACTGGTACGGGTGGGAATGTGAACATCTCGTCCAAGCCGTAACCTAGTTCCCAGTCGGTATTGGTATCAGCATCTTGTGTCAACACCCTAAGATTGTAAATTTAAGCTGGCGAAACCAAGACTATCGTTGAGGAAGTTACGCACGCATTAGGCGGGGTTATCGTGATACTGGGTCTTTGATGGTGCATCGCGTAAACGCGGAAAGAAGGGGAACGAACGACAGGACAAATAGGAATGTATGAACAAAGGTGAGGCGACCCAGTAGAGGTGGATGGACGAGGGTAAAGATCAAGAGCAGCTTTTATAGCGTGATGCTGTATGCTGTACCGTAGAAAAAAACTTATACCAAGTCACGAGAAAACGAACTCGGGAACTGGCTTTCGGTGCATCGGGGCAATGTGCAGACCTTGCGCATTGACAAGAACACAGAAGCTTCTGGGAGACGTCGTAACCCGCAAATTGTTCGCCGATCGCCAAGCTAAAAGAGGACCATCGTTCCGACCTTGAACCCGACTGAGGTCGTCGCAACTCTGTATGTAAGCGGCGGCGCTTGTACCTCCACGGAGCGCTGAAATTCGATTTTTTTGTACCAAATCGGTACCATCAGGTGAACAAATACAGGCGATATATGGCCGTACAGGGTGTGTTTTCCCCAGCGGACATTCAGCGGAAGCGGCCATCACCTGCCATCACTGGCAGAAACGACGACGACAACGTTTAGCCATTCTTGAAGTCAAAACATGTGGCATGTAAGTATGTATACAGCAGCTCAGAGATGATACATACTTCAGAGTTGTGAGCGTGAGACGTGAGCCAGGGATTTGGGATCCTTGGTTGCGGTTGCGGTTGTGTGGCGGACTAACTCCTGTAGCTTCTTTGGAAATCCTTGTACTTTTTGTGACGGAACTCCCTTGCTCAATGAAGTGGCACTGTCACAGTTCGATTGATCAACAAAATCGATTCTTGTAGTTTGCAGATAGAATCCTTGCTCATCAGGATCAACATCAGCTTCCCTGCACATCTTCTGAGCAAAGAGACCTTACACTGACGACTAATTCTCCTTTGAGCACCCATATATACACGTATGTTTTGGTCTCAATCCATTGCTGTTGCGGTCCAAGGAAAGAAATCGAACCGCCGTGAACCACCACCATCCCAAAACTATACCAACCTCGCCATTCGGTGTCCCGTTCCCGCATAATGGACCAATAAAACTGGTTCTTGACGCGACACGCTATGCCAGATGGAGTTCTGTGACATTAGAATAGGAGTTGTTTGAGTCTGGACGTTCGGACGTGGCAACATGGAAAACAGTCAGTATTATGCAATCGCACAGCACGGTGCTAGCGGGCCGACTCCACGTGTGTGCACCGGCCCAACTGAGGCCGTGCTCAATCCTGTGCAGCTGCAACTCGCCCCTGATTTTGTCTCCGAGGACTGCCTATATTTGACTGATTGCGTTCACCCCATATCAAAACTGAAAAGGACAAAGAAAGTTAGTCTCGCAGGAGCCTCCGGAATATCCTGCGACGACGTTAATCCATGCGGGTGCAAGAGAAGCTGTTGCTCAAGACCGCCGCAGCTGTAGAAATCCCAAGTCTACCACAATCCAGAAAAGGTTAGATGCGACCTTCGGCAGAATCTAGACTACTCAGCTGCACTTTGACACTAGACAATAAACACCGGCGCTGTACGTATTCCATAGTAGCCTCCGACCTCCGCTCAATTGAAAGACTTTTAAGCTTTTCATTTCGACATATTGGGCCTGTCAGCGCAGTCCGGACACAATGCCACTTGACATGGAAATTTGCTCCAGCGCGCAGCAGTTTCAGGACCCACCGAATCATCTTCTACGTAGAAACATAGAAACCAGCGCGGGCGCAGGTGCGCGCATTCAAAGCGCTGGTTTTTGCGGTTCAAGTTTGGTCTCGCCGCCAAAGGCGGAGTTATCGACTATCGTGAGATACCTTCCTGCATGGAAACCGGTGAGAACTTGGAAATTGGCCCACCTCTGTCATTTGAACTCGATCATTTCCGCGTTCCTCGAGTACGCTCGAGTACGCTCGAGTGACGGCATAGGTCCACATGGAGGCTCCTCCTTTTCATATCTTTCATTTTCGTCGGCGGAACCAATGACCGTATTAATTACCATGAGCATTAACCTTTATTCTATTCAGATCATTCACGGACTTGATAATAATACAAGTGCAACAAGGGTAAAGGTCATAGATGGGGGTATACTGAAAAGGATATATGAGTGGATGCTCGTCAAAGCAGCTACTCTTCTAGACAGAAGGGAAAAACGAAGAAAGGGGTGCAATTAAACGGGAGCGGGGATAAAATAGAACGAGGAACAAGGAACAGGCGTGACAGGGAGAGGCATATGAGGAAAAGGAACAGCATAATGCGTCATAAGATGCTTTGCCGAGCAATGCCTGTGAGCAGAACAGAGAACAGAGACTAGAAGTAGTTTATAAACAGCAGAACTAAGAGATGACTGCAAAGCATGAGAAAGAACAAGAAATGATACCGAGGAACTGAACTGGGACTCTAAACCCCATATTGACGGCGAACCATGATAAACTGTGTAGAAGAGTTTCTACTTGTTCTTAGGACAAGGATGCGAATGCCCTGTTCGCAACGCATTTGAACGGCTTGACACTGGCATGGGAATTCAAATGATCTAGAAGGAATCAGCATGTTAGTCAAGCATACGAAATGTAAATGATAAGACCGAGACTCACGGACGAGGTTTTGTGCAGTCGTGAAGGAAGAACAGTCAGGTTTTCTTTACAAAAGAATTTGGCAGCCTTCTTCCGGCGGCTGGCACTGGCACTGGCACTGGCGTTGGCAGTTGCCTTGGAGCCAACCCTGGGCCGGTAATTCTTTGATTGAGCGGCGGAACCGCCTTCGTAGTCAAATGACAGGTCAGCAACAAAATACTGAACGCCCGGCTGTCGCTCAGATGGGAAGGGGCTTGGCTGTGCTCTCGGGGAGAGAACTCATGAGGGGAAAACGGTGAGGGGACTAGCATCATGAGGTGATAATAGCAATGATTGACGTCCATTGTCAGATACATCTCTGTGGATGGAACTGGTAACACTCGAAGACCGGGGGTGTGGGCCAAAGTGGTTGCGGTGTACACGTAATGCAGCACTCATGGTGCTGGGTGAGCGACTGGAGCCCTCGCATTATGGGTGAGGACGAATCCGTTGCAATGGATGGCCTCTGCTAGGATACTGAGGGACTTCAAGAACGTTGCCAGTATGCCAGTATGCCAAGACGTGGCGGGGGAGGCGTTAACGTGCTCGGGTGAGTGTAAAGAGCCATTAGTATCGCCCGAATCGTAACCTGGGATGGGGGAACCGGGAGAGAAGGGAGATTCTGAAGAGGTTGAGGCTGGCGAGATATCCGTATTTTTGTTCAGGCCACCCAGTGCCTCTCGTAGTGGGAATCTGGAGAGAAGTATGATAAATCATTGTGGTTGAAGGATGTGCTGTCATCGGCGGGGAAATGTACATCAATTTGAGCGGAAACATCGTGGACACTGATAGAGGTAGGTTGTGATAGGAACGCAAAATACGTTTTCACCCCGAGACAGGTATTCGAGTTAAAAAGCCAATGATAGCCCGACTTAGCTATACCAATTTTATCTCGGGGAGAAAACTGCTTATGCAAAGTCAACATTTTCCGGGCTGGTCATCACCAAATGTCACTCACCTTCTCCATGTTGATATCGATCTCCCGTTGTCCCGAAGCTCCCAGAATCATGGATGAACTTTCAAACAATAAATTAAATACGTCAAATTTGAGTGGTTCTAAAATAAAGTCCGTTGGAGGCATGATATGGGTGAGGTCCAAAATTTTTTTAATGAAGCTCAGACCCACTGCCCCCTCCTCGGACCGGAAATTTAAAAGCGATGTCAGTTCACTACTCGCTTGGCACATACCAACGCGTCCTCCGTCATATTGAACTCGATCATTTTCTGAGTGATGGAAAGGACCAATGGGGACTTCTCCTTTTCATATTTTCATTTTCATCAGGCGGAACCGCATGTATGGTAACTATCATGAAGATTAAGCTCTACTCTACAATTCAAATTGTGGAATTATCCAAGTGACAATGGGGATGCAAAAGTAAAGGGTATACTAAAAAGGATATATGAGAGATGCTTGTCAAGCAACTCTCCTGCGAACAGAAGGAGAAAAAAAGGGAAAAAAAAAACAAGGAAAAGAGTGATTAAGGGGAAAGCAGAAACTGGAATGATAGAAATGGCATGAGACATGAGTAGTGTAATGCATTGTGAGAAGAGGATGCACACAAACAATGCCTCTACACGGGACAAAGAAACAAGGAGGAAGAATAGAGAGGAGAGATGACAGGACAGCATGCAAGAGGACAAGAAAGCAATGCGACAAAATAATAGATCCAATCCTAATGATTCCTCTAAAGATGGTGTTGACGATAAGTGCTCGCCTTCATCGACAAGTTTCCACTTCGCTTCTGCTTGTTATCCGGATTCTTAGGGCAAGAATTTGAATGCCTATTGGCAACATGGGGTGTCCCAAAGGTTTTGAGGCATCCCACAAATGCATATTTGCATGCGAACGGCTTGATTCCCGCATGAGAATTCTTATGATCTGTAAGCACCATTAGTCAAGTGTAAGAAAGACAGATGTAAGACCGAGACTCACGGAGAAGGTTCTGTGCAGTAGTGAAGGAAGCAGGACAGCCAGGTTCTTCACAGAAGAATTTCGCGGCCTTCCTCCTCCGACTGGCACTAGCATTCAGAATGGCCTGAGAACCGACTCTGGACCGGTAATTACTGGGGTGAGCGGAAGGACCGCTTTCGTGGTCAGATGCTGATGATGATACGTCTAAAACAAGTGGGCTTCCGTCAACGTCACTGAGATGCGAAGACGCCGGGCTATGTTCTCGGGAAAATGGGGAAGGTAGCGTGTCGTAAGGCGAAAAGGAGAAAGATGAGCCATCGTTGTCGGAGGAATACCCGTTGAAAGAGCTAGTGGCCGACGCAACACTCAAAGACCGTGGGCGTCCATAATGGGTCGGTTCTGGCATACGTATGCATGGGCTGTCACTACTATCGAAGGAATGGCTACTGGCGTTGCTTATCGAGCGGTTCGATCTCCTGGAGCCGTACGGGGCGCTGCGATTGCGCTGCAATGAACGGCCTCTTAAAGAGGGAGGCACTGCAAGACCGTCTCTATTATGCCAGAATCCGCCGGGGGAGTGTGCAACTGGAGATTTATTTGGGTGTTCAAGTGAATATAGGGAGCTACCGTCGCTCGCCTCATCGCCCGAGGATGAAGGAGGAAAGTCGAGAGTAAAGGGAGAGTGCGGAGAATTAGGCCCAGATGACGGGGTGTCTGAGTGAACTGTAAGCACGCTGAGGTCGAAAGGCAATGGTGAAAGAGGTGAATTCGGAGCCTGAGCATGGATGCCATCTGGATATGGAACGTATGGAGAGTCAAAAGACTGAAAGTCGGGGTACTGAAAGGGCTCCGTGAGGAAAGATGTGTCGGACGATGCATTCTCTCCATAAGTGACCACGAGATGTTGACTACACAAAACGACGTTAGCCCAGGAAGTTATGTTAAACCTACAACACGTACCTTTCAGTATCTTCGATGTTAATGCATATGTTAGTGTCGTCTATTCCATTGTCGGACATCGGTGAGGCTAGGTGGAGATTATCAGTTGCTGGTGCTGGGAGATCCTGGGAGATCCTATGATAAAGCACAAAGCGCTGCTGGATCCCTTTATAAATGCGAGATGACGTGAAGCCAGAAATGCGGAGAAAATGGGGGGGTTAACTGTGCATAGCCTGCGCGTTAAACGAGGGTGGCACTGCCTGGACCTGAAAACACGAGGCCACATAAACGCTGAACAAGCGCTTTCTTTCGTTCTGCGCAGAGTTTACAAGTTTGTAAGCTGATTTCCCGATAAGTCAATGTACGAAAACCAAAAAAATCGCTAAAACTCACCGAAAAAACACTTTGAAGCGGTCCCCGCTAGGCTGAAATTCGTCCAGGACCCACAAGAGGTTGCAAGATGTAAGAGTGGGCTGTCCAGTAGCAGAAAATCACCATACTCCAAGATAATAAGGATTCCCATCATCTTTCATCAGAAACCAGGAACTTCATCTTGGAACTTTCTGACGTCGCCGAACAGGCGCTGAGGAAATCATGGGACCTCCTAGGGGTTCGATGGCGCACTGCAATTCGACGTGTTACACGACAATGGTACGGCGGGCTATGTTGGCCTTTTCGATGGAAATGGGGCGCGGATACAACGTGCAAGATGCATGGGGTATAGAGGGATATGTGCTATTAGAACATCAGCAATAATAGCATGGTGGCGGCTGTTGAATAGCGAAGACGATAAGTTGTATCGAATGCTGTCTGTGGCAGTTGCGAAAGGTGTTGAGTGTACGTCAACTAGCTGTTGAAGGTCGTTTCTTGAAGGTGTTAAACGGAATAGGGCCCGAGCTAATAATCCTAATCTCCCTAGGCGTCGAGTGACGCAGGACAGCATCTAATCAGTTCAAGGTCATGGGGTGCTTGAACAATGTGCTTTGAACGTCACCGGCGCTTGCTAGGAAGGCGTGATAACGGCGGTTATCGTCGGCTTCCATTCCTCCTGTCAGCCTTTAATCCACTGCCTCAGTATAAATCGAGAGCAGGTGCTATGCGCACCTTGACACCTAACATAACAGACACAACGATAAACTTCTCCCAGAGATCCATTCCTTTCCCTTCAGGTTAACCCGTTCACATGAACGGTAATTTGGACCAATGATTCGTCTACGCGATTCCATTGGCCGAGGACATCACAGCAATCCATCCGGGCGGGGAAGAAAGTAGATGGCAAAGAGCAAGGGTTGGGCGCCGAACATAATTTGGCTCAAAATAGCAGTCTGTATGATAACCCGCTCATTCACACCCCTGTTACCGTCTACGCTCAGCCTTGAAAACCGTCTTTGCTCGTTCAGGAACCGAGAGATAATCGCGCTGCTTCTCCTGAGGGTTCGAATGACATCTGGAGGTCATGAGTCGTTGGAACAATGTGCACTGGGCGTCGCCGGCGCTCGTCCGCAAAGTGTGACAACAGTAGTTCGTGATTTCTTCCGTTCCTTCCGATCTCATTGCCTCAGCCTCAAACTAGACAAAAATAATTGCGGTGCGTACCAGGAAAGACAATCAAGACGATAACACCCTCTCCCTAGATCCATTCCTTATCCGAGCTCCAAGTGATCTCTCAGGATGCACCTGACAATGTTCAAAAGTTGCCTTGAGTAGCAGCAGTCTTGATTTGATTCTGCATCGAGATGCAACCGCATAATGTACCATTGGCCGCGGAGACCATTAAAACCGATCTTGTCCTAGATGAAAGCAACAAATCTGAAGATGAAACAAAGCAAAGATGAAGGGGGTTCAGGGTCGAGCAGCTGAGCAGAGTTCGACTCGAAATGGGCAGTCACTCCGGTACGATTATCGTCATTTTCAAACACGTTGTACCATTTAGTGCAAAGTGGTTTGACTCGTTCGTTATTCGTAGTAATCAGCTTGAGTTTGCGAGTCGATTTGTGTGGTTGCCCCCAAAAAAATTCAGGGACGTCGGACTTCCATTTTATCTGTAGTTTCCTCATCAACAATCTGGACAGAATCAATAATGCGTACCTTATACTGAGCATCCGGGAATAAATATGTAATTATCCTTCCTTCCCTTGAGATGGATTTGGCAATGTTCAAGTCGTCTCGAGTAGCGATGACGGGTAATGATTCAGATTGGGTCAAGTATGGACCGTCATGATTCGACCCTGCTGGTCGCGGAGGCGCTCCACGGCAACCCATTATATATTTTGACTGGAAGGAGGTGCGATGGCGCAGTCATGGGCAGAAACGTCATGATATCGACATTCTGTGCTCATCTGTTTACGCGTTGTTTACGCTCATCGCCCTTGATGCCACGGGGTTATATTCTTGAGTTTTTTTGTTATAGCTATTGCAATACTAGATAATTTGACCAAGTAAAGGCAGCCTGGATCATTACCCTGAAAGTCGGACCGGGACTAACTTTTTCTGAAGACGAGGTCGTGACGAGGCAGTCGTGAGAGAGTATCTCACCTTTGTACATCACGCTATATACCCGGTCGAATTGAGTTGACGTATACGTACTGATATACTGTGAGTGGAGAATGCACAAGAATTGAGTTGCACGCTTTTGGGAGAAGCTGAGGAGCACTCACGTCCTTTCAGGTCTGCAATGACATCTTCTCGGCCGGTTGTTCCGTCTCTGGATTCACGGTGTATCCAGCGACCAAAATGTCAGACGCGCCTCGTACTTGGTCAACTGGTTCGTATTGAGTGGATAATCATGGGATGCCTTTGAACACCCCGCGACCAACGACTTGAGATTTGCTATGCTAATACTGTATCAGTCAGTGATTACAAGAAACCAAGGGGATCTCGTACAACTGGTTCTTTGCATTCTGTCTATACTCGTGCGCAGGCGGAAAAGTCTTGCCATTCTCGGCCGGTAGCCATGCTTCGATAATCGCAGCTAGCGGGTTGAAAACGAAGAATTCTTAACGACGCTAGATACGCAATAAAATGCGTGACTCCTTGAGGGGCTGTCCTTTTGACTAGATATTCGAGGTCGGACGGTAGGTCGCTATGATGGCCAATTTGGCTGAGCCGGCGCATCAGTATCTAAATAGGGGCATCGAGGTTCCTGAATAGAGTATGAGCTACACGCTGCCTGAAGAAGCTGGGAAAAACTCGCCTTTGGGGCCTTGAAAACACTCGTAGGCGAAGGATGCTGGACCGGCCTGTTTCAAGGTCCAACTGAAAAGCGTGAAGTCAGCTAGCGTCAGAGAATGTGCAGTTGCTCTAGATATTCAATCCGGCCATTAGCCCATCCTATATCGTATCATTGCCAGTGGTGGAGGATCGGTGATGCGGCATCAGCATTACGGTAATGGAGTATGAGTTATGCATAGCCTAAAGTATTCAGCGAAAGAACAACAGGTGACAGGTCGGGAGAGGACCATTCATATGCTTTTAGGTCTGAAGAAAGCTCGTAGATGCTCTCTCTTGAACCTTGGTTCGCTGCAAAGTCAAACAACGACGACATGCACTGAAATCAAACGGGTCCGAATAATCGATCGAATTCAAGAACACTTACGATTTTTGACTGGGCTTTCAAGAGAAATGTCATGTTGCTGAACAGGGCAGCCCGGCGGTACAGTAAGTTATCCCTATACCCGGCTTGATTGAAGTGGCGTATAAGTACTTAGAAAGGACGGATATAGCACGAGTGGCGAGTGACGTGGGATTGGTGGTGTTACTTGGTGGTTACTACAATAGAGTAGTACATGAGTTATGCATTGCCTCAAGGGGCTGAGCACTCACATCTCGGGCCTCTAGGTCATTGCACTTCGCTTGAAGGAATACTCGCAGGCAAAGCACACTGTCTTCTCAGGTTTTCAGTTAATGAGATATGACGAAAGTTGAAGAGTTCTTGACAACGGCGACGCCCTTCTAGTGAAATTTGGAAACCATCAGTATGAAGAACTTAACTCAAGGTAAATTATGCGTTAGAACCAGAATGGAAGACGCCTTTAGAAGATGTTCCGGTCACTGGGACGTCAAGTACCCATCAAGGAGCTGAAGGTACCGGGGACTCTGAGCACCCCAAGCACCCGGTTGCTGCAACGCCAAAACAGGGCAAATAATGCCTTGTACTGTCATGTCAATGAGTGAGTAGAGGTACCCGCATCGAGTGAAATTATTCTTTGGTTCTTTGGAGTCAGACAGGTCTTTTGAGACAAAACCTCGCTTTGAAACCACTGGAGATTGAGCTAACCACTGTAGGCGAGACGGTGGTCATGGAAAGGAGTGATGCGCGGGAAAGCAGGAATCTTCCTGGAACACTACCATCAGCATCGCACCCAAGATACCTTTACATCTCGATTCAGCTATGCAGTTTGAATCATCTCAATATGAATCAAATGCAGTCAAGTCAAAAGAAAAGGACTCGGCCGGGGAATGAAGAAAAAGAGATTAATTAGGGCACGTGGAAGAAGCACTGAATCCAAGTTGACAGCCTCACCAAATGCATGCGACTAGCTAGAGTCTATATAACTGGTTTCCATTCTACTCTTATCTAGCTACCACCATCATCTACCCCCGACACTCCTTCCACGATGGCGGCGACGGCGAGCACACCACTCCCCAAGTCCCCTCGTATCAAGCGCAAACCCCCACCACGCCTCGACATTTCAGAACGCTATCCCCCTCCAGACCCAAGCGATCCTTTCGCGCCCTTATCTGTCCTACGCAGTCGATCGAGTGCTCTTCTCGGTCTACCGCCTAGTCAGGAAAACTTCTTTCCCGTATCGGTTCCATGCTGTCGAACCTCGTTTCAACTCTACCCAGCATCGCCCACTGACTCGGACAACCCTTTTCTCGCGTCTCCGAGTGTGGTACATTCTGAATACGGGGGTGAACTGACGGATACTCTTGGACCCCCACGGAAGTCAACCGGGGGGGCACATTACAGACCAAGGTCGCAGTCAATAATGGGTACGTTCCGATTACTTCTTGTACTGGACGATCGCCATTAAAAAAGCCACCTTCTCAGGTCTGCAAAATGCACATCTCTACTCTGCCTCGCTACCTCATCCTCTCGAACCCACTCCCGGTCTAGTTCGTGACACCAGTGGTGATAGCAGTGGCACAGACATCGAGAGCGACTATGTACCTGAAAGGGCGCGTTCTGTATCACCCCTTCGAGGCCACAGGAACACTAGCCGTGGAAGGCTTACCCATATACTTCGACCTAACAAGAAGACCAGCCAAATGAGCATAAATAGCTCGTTTTCATTCTCGTCTTCCGGCTCCAAAACGCGGACTCAACCTTCATTATCATCTATTTCCATTTCCTCTCCCATATCTCTTCTAGCCTCTTCCGAACCGTCCTGTGGTCTTTTATCGGCTAACTCAAATTGGCAGGGCATCTCTGACTTGTCAGGAGTTGATAGCCTTCCCTCCAATGAGAGTACCAGCCATGCACGTCATCCGAGCGACTCCTCGGACAATCAATCTTCGTGCGAGCGTGAAAGAGGCCACGGATATCACTCTCGACCTGAAAGGTCTCCATCCAAGCGGCTCTCATATCGCTCCGCCAAGCAATCGCTGGGAAGCAGCACGACGAAATGTACTATTATCCCAAACGTTAACGTTCTCCCTTCGACACCCAAAGCTTCTAGTGCACCCGTCGAAGGCCAATCGACGTCTTCCCCTGCTAGAAGCGACAATTCATGTCATAGTTCATCATCATACGTCAACGTTTCTGTTCCAGCCTCCGTTGCCGATCATGGTGTCAACGACCAAACTTCCCAGAAGCACAGTTCGTCACGTAGAAACAACAGCGCGGGATCTTCAGTTGGCGCGTCGTCATCCTTGTTCTTACCGCTGTCACGGCCGAAACCAACCCTTGCATCTCCCTCCACGCCAGCTTTACCGCAGTCAAAATCAATCCCGTCGTCACCATCATCTTCAGCGCCACTTTATAGATTCCCTTTTCGGCGTTCATCATCTAAAGCCAGAGTGACACCGGGAACGGTTGTGGCAGCGCCTACTAAATCCTCCATTCGGTCGTTAAAGATATCCAATCCGACCTTGATTTCTCCGGAACCGCAAATTGCTACTAGGCCGCTACCTGGTAGTACTAGTTCTGTTTCTGGTCAAAGCCAGAGTCGGTATGAGCATAGCCACTCGATGAGTTTGACCACGGATGATAACTCGATGGCGCTATTCGTTGCTGCAGCAGTAGCATCTGGGTTGCAACCATCAGTATCTCAGCAGCCCGTAATAGTTGAAGTCAACGAGGCATCGGCAGCAACCAATCCCAATCCCAATCTACCTCCCGAACCCGTACCTACCTCATCATCATTACTCACCCCTCTTCGCGCTAAGCCTGAATATACTCTACCCTCTCCTGAACGGCTCGCAATCGCCGCCTCGCTACCGCTCATCACAGAATCCGGCGTTCGCATAACCCTCGGAAGCCTTCTTCCACGCTTCAACGCATCCTCGGCCTCGGCCTCGGCACTCATCGTAGTCTTTGTGCGCCATTTTTGGTGTCCACACGACCAGGAATACGTACAAGGGATCATAGACTATTTCAAGTCTATATCTCAAAATAGCGCTGAACAAGAGCAGCAATTGGTAATCATCAGTAACGGCTCGCATACCCTCATCTCCAAGTACAGACAGATGTTCAGTATGCCGACCAAGGTGAAGGTTCTCACGGATCCGAGTTTGCGGGTGTATGAAGCTTTGGGGATGCATTTGGATGCTGAGGGTGCAGCTCCGGGAACAGGGAAGCGGGGATTGTTTGGCGGGATAGCTACGGTTGTGATGCGTGCCTTGAAAGTAGGGATGCCAGCTGGAGAGAAGGGTGGTGAGCCGAAGCAACTTGGTGGAGAGTTTGTGTTCAGTAAGGGGTAAGTGTTTTCGTTGGGGAATGGTATACGTTTTTCTAATGTTTCTTGGTACAGGCTGACATGCACGTACGCACACCGAATGCAGACATCTCAAGATCATGCGCCTGTTGAGGAGTTGTTCCAGGCTACTGGTGTCTTAAGGGAGACGGCTAAGAATTCTGAAATGATGAATCCGATGCCGCCTACTTCTCACATACGCCCCAGTAATAGTCCAGATCCCGGGAGAGTCGAATTTGAAGCCGTGTTTACCATTCCGAACCATCCCTACGCTCACTCCGATCTCCATGCATCTACGCTTCCTACCGCATCTACACCTCCGTTTACGGATATTCGCCGTAGAACAGAGAGTCTCTCTGGTGCCTCGACAAAGGCACGGAAAGCTCGAGTTAGGGCGAGTACGATCTGGTCCGTGGACGTCAAGGAGTACAGTGCTGATGATGCTGAGCCAAAGAGTCAGGATGAGACTGAGAAATGGAAGCGGAATTTAATCAATTTGCGAGAAGGGCTTGGTGATAAGAACGGTAGCGATGATAGAGTCCTTGCTGAGGAGAGCACGGAACTCCCAGGCACAGAGGATCCTGCAAACACCTCCGGAACTTTTTCAGCGGACTTCCATGAGAGGTCTTTGACTAGCGAGACTACTCACGACCACGATACGGCCAAGATGCTCGAGCAGACGAGGGAGTTACTCATGTCGAGGGCAGAGGCTAGCAACTCCCTGCTGGGCGTCGTCGTGGATCATCCGTACGCTAACGAAGACTTGCCAACCCAGGGATCCTGAGTTTGTTTTACTTCTTTTTGGTTTGGGACTCGTGTTGAAGAGTATGTGTTTCTTGTAACATCTAATGATTATGTTACTGTATTATTGTGTTCCATCGAATGTAGTGTCCTGAAGTGCTTGTGCAAGCGTCAAATTCTTGATTGATGAAGCATCATGACAAAATGAAAAGATGGACCCAAAGGGGTCCATATCAATAGGCGTTCTGCTCTCAAACTGATCGTGATACTTTGCAGAGCAACTGTATCGCCGATATCTCCCTGACCACTATCCAGAAACCCCATGGGGATCAAGTTGGGGATCTTGATTACTCCAGTCGACCTCGAAGTTTAAATGGTGCAATTTCTATTTCATTCGCAAAGAATACAAAGAATCAACTGTACAACACGGAACAGATACACATTTGAAGACGACTATGATGATGCCAACCTTTATCGCTGTCCATATGCCTTTGTCTCATATTTGCCTGCCCGACGGTGTGTGTCAGCTACCATTCATCTTTCATCACAAAAAAACTACTCACCCAATCCTACAATCACATTCTGAGGCTCTTGCGGCTTGCCATCGAGGTAGTTCTCCAGGATAGTCTTTGTTCCAGCCGCGTACCGTGCTTGCGCATCAAGAGTCGTACCCGAATAGTGTGGTACCATTCCATTACCACCACCAAGGGGATTCTTCATCGTACGCCAAACGTGGTCCTTGGGTGCCGGTTGAACGTTCCATACGTCACCTATTCCAACGAATGCAAATGAGAATGCAGAAATGTGATTTTAAAGAAGAATGAACACGTACCAGCATATCCCGAAATCTGTCCACTGGCAAGCGCACGAGCAATTGCATCTGCATCACAGATCGCACCACGAGCAGTGTTCACGATCCATGCGCCAGGCTTGAACTTGGACAATAGCTTATCATTAATCAATCCTCGGGTGCCTTCGTGTAGTGGTGCGTTCACTGTGACGACATCGCACTGTGAGACGAATTCCTAAATCGTACAATGTCAACGAGTGCCAAATATGAGCAATGAAACCAGCATACCTCGAGATCCTCAACCCGACGTGCATTCAGAGACTTTTCTGTTTCAGCAGGGAGAGACGTATAGTCATAATAGAGGTGCTCCTTGGTGTTGAAAGGCACCAGCCTCTCAAGGATACGACGACCAATTCGACCAGCTCCAAGGGTACCGACGATCTTGCCCTCTAAATCGTATGCCTGGCGAGCAATATCGGAGACTTGCCATTCACCACGTTGAATCATCTAAACACATTATGAGCATGGATACATAGACATCGCAAAATGTACTCACCTCGTGAGCTGGTACAAAGTTGCGAACCAAAAGCAACATGCTCATAACAGCGTGTTCTGCAACTGAGGTGACGTTAGAGCCGGAAACTTCGAGTACTTGGATGTTGTGGTCGACGGCAGCATCCAAGTCGATGTGGTCGGAGCCGACACCAGCGGTGATACAGATCTTGAGGTTCTTTGCCTGTAGATTGGAGTATGAGCGAAGGAAGGATTTTGAGCGTGTCGGAGGCCATACCTTCTGCATCAAATCTCGAGTAAGGTAACCGGGATGGAAAGGTGTTGTGATTAAAACTTCAGCGTCTTCGATATGTTTCTGGAAATCACTGTCTGGTCCTTCCTTGCTGCTGGATACTATAAGGACGTTGCATCAGCCATCTTCGTGAAAAACAATGGGCTTGATGTGTACCGATAAATTCGTGACCCCGAGCTTTCAACCATTCAGACAAGCCGAGCTGCGTGTTGTTTCAGCGCGAACACTGGCGATCAGCTCGCGAGCTACGCACCCTGTTTTCTACGGTTCCCAGCAGACGAGGCTCCTGCTGAGCAGCCTTGAACCCGTTATAGAGGATAGCGAGGACCTTCATGGTGATCTAGGAGTTGTTGATGTGTAGAAGAATGTGAAGAGAGGAAAGTGTAGACGAGTTGGAGTTGTAATGCTGAACGACATTTCCTGACGACTTTTTATACTAATTTTTCTGCACAAGTCCAGCCGATCTGGTCCGTGTAGATGGAGTGGAAGGACATTCGTGTCTTCGCGTTGATATTTTGGATCCCAAGGTCTCATACAATCTTCAATCAGATGACCACATCCGAGTCAGCCCATTCATAACGCCGTGTAAATCTGATCCATGCGGAAGGACCCGGACGCTCAAAAGAGGGTACAGTGCGGTGATGAACGGTCTTGCGGATGATGCTGGTAAAGAGAAGCGTTAATAATGAATTGCCGACCACAGTTCGGAAAACCTACATACCCGTTTTCTACCCTAATAATATCTTCGGCCTCGGATAATGTCAATATTTTGTGGACTTGTTGTGGACCTTGAGTTGGAAGATAAATGGGAGTGGTCGAGATGTTGATGGCTCGTGGTCAAGGTCAAGATCAGTCACGTCGGACTCGACGAGTTCTTGTGACCACGACCTTCTCAGTAAGGAGGCTGCTCGAATACAGGCTAGTCACTACCATCGCACGTCAGCAGCGGTACTGGACCCGCCATTTCTAAAGACTCGCCACTACCCCAGCCCAGGATTTTTTCTTTGACTTTGGTTGAAGTACGCATGTATTTCTTGTACGACCTGATGATTATATTACTGCATTAGTACGTTCCATCGAACGTAGTCTCGAAATGCAAGTGATATAAGGAGCGTCGAGGATCAACGAGCATAATTTTCTCGATGAGACTCACAGAAAGCTGCTTTATCTCGTTGCACGTCTCTACTCTAGATCTTCGTCTTCAGTTTGCTCAGGGTTCTTCCCGCCGACGACGCAGCACTACCTCCGCTAGCTATCAAATATTTACTCGAGTAGAGCTGTTGTTGGTACCCAGTACGTTTCCTCCCAACCTTTGGACCCCCTTTGAATTTCATATTTTGTTCAGTGAAAGCCAGATTTCTGGATATGACGAATACGACACTCTTCCTGACCACAGCGAGGAGGCGCCGTGGTTGAAAAGCATAGCAAATGGCACCAGCCCTTTCACTTTTACGAGTGCTGACAATTCGAAAGGCTCTTTGAACGCAACGGGTATAAATGCATGATCAGTCGAGCTTGGGATCGAACTAGCAAAAGGGACCAGAACGTCTCACTCCCAGCGGGAGAGAAAGCCTTCATAACATACGCTGAGTAAATCTTTCTTTCGTTTTTGTTCAATGTATGTACTTTCATGGCCAGTTTAACGTCTCTAATCCCCAGCTACAGAACCCAAGATCAGATTTAACCATTCCTCTACCAAGGCAATTGGGTGGTTCGACGGAGAAAGAGCTAAATATGGATACCGTCAAGTCGTTGGAGAACACTATGACGCTCGATAACCGCAATCAACTGGACTTGAGGATGATGTGGGTATGACTGGAAGCAGTACCGGTACGCGGTTTTTTGATGTGTATACAACTACGCGGACTAATGTCTCAAACAGGGTGAGCCGAATACCTATGATATTTACTGCATATGCTATCCCGATCATCCTTGGGCTGGACGTGAAGGTGAAAAAATACGGTTTTCCTCATCGTTACCTAGCTTCGCTCTTCCTGATCCAAGGTTCCTGGCCGTGCGTGCTGCTCGCGCCAAGATTATCCGCGATAGTGGCTTGATTGATGAATTGGATGATTTTACTGAAGACCCGCAACTGTTCATGCTCGACTTGCGAAGCCCTTGATAGAATGTGGGAGGCAGTCATCAAATCCCAGAGAATAAAGGGAATGTGCCAATTTGACATAAACCAGTTTCGGTACATAGTCATCTTCTAATCTCTTCAACAGCAGAATTGTACTGATACATCAAATACATATATGCTCGGTGCCGATGGACTTGTGGAAAATCGAAGAATGCATCAATCCCAAGTTCGTTTATCGCTGTACACGTTACTTGCGCCAAGATTATCTGCGATAGTGGCTCGTTCCTGGAACTCGATCTCGCAGATCTTTGTGCTCGCTCTCCACGGAGCTGTTGAAGATGATGATCGGTTATCAATGTGTCAAGTCTTAATGGTGGTCTACCTTTACCTCCTAAATTGCCGTAGTCTTCATAGGATCTGTTGTGCTAATTCCAGCAATGTTCCCTGCCCTAGAGCCGGATGCTGTCGAGAAGGTATCACGGTCCCTCGAAATGTTCCGAATACTACGCTACTGTGTACATTAACTTATATAGGCCATAATTTATAATACATGGGTGATGAAGACTTGAAGCCGCCTTAAATATCCCAGCTGTGAACGAAGCATTGAAACCATCAAGGTCTTCGCTTTGAGTGGATACCCAAGGACCAAATGTAAGTCCCCACAGAGCATCAACATACATCAGGCCACCATTCTGTAAAGATGCGTCAGTAGTAGCGTCGAATCTCGAGTCAAGCTCACTCGCCTTTCCATTTGTGATTATGATCAACTCTGTCGAGCCTTTGTACTTGTTCGTTATCGTTTTACCGGAAAGATAACTTGTAATATTCTTGAGGACAACCGAGACGTGTGCCTTGATCTTCGCAGCCTGCTTCTGCTCGTTCCAGTCGATAATATCCCCAGCAGCGAAGATGTTGGGATGTTGAGGAAGCTGAAGGGTCGGTTTGACTTTAACAAATCCTCGCGAGGTGAGAGTGTCAGGGCCTAATGATGACCCGATGAATTCTGTGTCGGCCTTTCACCTATGGTGCCCGAGAAATACCACGGGTTTGATGGCAAGCTACGCCTATCTCGGCATCAAATATGAAGAGTTTTTGGGCTGAGAGGGCGCCCGTCGTTAAAACCCATCATTAATTCTGGTAATTTGAATTTTGCACCGAGAGCTCACTCCAAGGTCGAAATTCTTGCTGAACTTCCTGACCTCTCAGTCCGGCATTTCCCGTTCTATCGATATCGTCATCGTTTCCTTTTCGTCGCCGTCGCCATCACCGCATGTTCCCGTCGCCGAGTCCCGACCATTAATTGCATAAATATAGATCAACATCCGCCTCTTGACATCAAACCGCCATGATGCCGCCGCCTCGGGCCCATGATGCCCATCCAGTGTCCCCTTCCCTTTCCAGATTTATCGCCGAAGTATCAAATGTGCCATATATTTTGTCCTAGGTAAGTCATTTCTCTATGTACTGACCCTTATTTTCTTTCACACGTCTCATTCAGGAGGCATGCCACACCATTACNGCAAAGGAAGTGCAGACGAGTTCGAGTTGCGATGCTGAACGACATTTCCTGAAGACCTTTTATACTGGCTTTCCTGCTTTGATCCAGCCGATCTCATCCGTGTAGATGGAGTGGAAGGATATTCGTGTCTTTGTGTTCATATTTTGGATGCCAGGGTCCCATACAATCTACAATCAGAAGGCCATACTCCGAATCAGCCCATTCGTAACTCTAATCCGACCGGAAGGATTCGGACACTCGAAAAGGGACACAGTACGGTGATAAACGGGCTTGCGGATGACGCTGGCAAGAGAATTTGAAGCATCAATATCCGACACTAGTTCGGAAAACGTACCCTGCTCAGCGGTTGCTCTGCTTTTGTCCCAATAGTTTCTTCGACCTTACACGGTGGTTCTCGACGATAATTTAAGGGAACTTCTGCAGCCCGGGTTTTTGATTTGAAAGGTGAACGGAAGGAAACATAGGGTCCATAAGGGTGAGCCGCAGAGTAATATTCACAAATGTGTATTGACGTGCCCATGAACAATGGAGTCGGGAACGCAATGTAACGCACTCCACGTGCCCGGCACGCATCTCGTCCTCATCCTCAACGGCCATCTCACATCACGCAGACTCAGCTTGAGACCCTTGCTACCTCAACTTGCATCCCTGAGGAACAATACTATCACTACAAGCGTAGTTTATCTATGTTATCAAATGAGCTAAGCATACATTTGAATCCGATTAGATGGATCTCTTCTAAAATTATGGCTTATGAACTCTATGGATCAGTGTTGGACAGTCATTGACCAAACCCCGCGGTCGAGTTATTGACCGGTCAATGACTAGTCAGGCACAGTCAACAGTTACGAGTCATAATGACTCTCCCACGCCTATGGCCGGTTAACCCGACCTGATGTATCTATCTATTCGAGCTTTTCCTAGCACCGATATCGCGTGAAATCAAGTATCCGACCTGAAAACTTTATACTGCTACACCAACTGGGAATATGTCAACTGCTTTCAACTGCTTTCACTCACTGGGAATACGCCGACTGCTTCGCCGATTGAGAATACGTTGAGTGGTATTTAGACTATGTTTCTACTTTTGATGACTGCACACTGAGAATCTTATAGATAATCCAGATGCTCTGAGTCAGCGTTCTAACCTACATGTTCCAAGTCCATTCCGAGAATATGCAGAGCACAGTATGCAGGCAGTCGATGAAGACGAGGACAGGGACATGGATGGTACTGCTAGGCAAGAGTCCATCAGCATATCACTTCATACGAAGAAGTCACTAGCTGACCTTTTCGATCATCAAAATGAAGTATGGGTGCAAATGTTCTGGAGTTTTCAGCCAATTTCATTAGATGATGAGCTCTTCAAGGTTGATCATATGGCAGAAACAGCTTGGGTAGGTTAATTACTTTGATTACTTGTACAATCATTATGGTACAGCTTGAAATCAGACAACATCATACTCAATATGCGTTATTTTACACTGGCAGAGCACCTATGGTGCCCGAGAAATACCACGGGTTTGATGGCAAGCTACGCCTATCTCGGCATCAAATATGAAGAGTTTTTGGGCTGAGAGGGCGCCCGTCGTTAAAACCCATCATTAATTCTGGTAATTTGAATTTTGCACCGAGAGCTCACTCCAAGGTCGAAATTCTCGCTGAACTTCCTGACCTCTCAGTCCGGCACTTCCCGTTCTATCGATATCGTCATCATTTCCTTTTTGTCGCCGTTGCCATCACCGCATGTTCCTGTCGCCGAGTCCCGACCATCAATTGCATAAATATAGATCAACATCCACCTCTTGACATCAAACCGCCATGATGCTGCCGCCTCAGGCCCATGATGCCCATCCAGTGTCCCCTTCCCTTTCCAGATTTATCGCCGAAGTATCAAATGTGCCATATATTTTGTCCTAGGTAAGTCATTTCTCTATGTACTGACCCTTATTTTCTTTCACACGTCTCATTCAGGAGGCATGCCACACCATTACAACTCCACTTTCATCGTAGCTTCTGTTAGGCAGATAGCAGTTGGATGGGTCCTGTAAAGGACATCTTACTCATGGATGTATGGGAACTTGGATGAGGTGAGTTTTCACCTGATATTTTATCTCACCTTTTGCATTGACCTCCATGACGAGGCGGGTTCATGTATAGACTCGTGGAAACTAATGCCCAGCTTCAACGCTGTTCAATCAATGGCTTACCGCTGAGCTTTTGATGTCATCCGAGACATTTCTCATGTTGCCTACAGTCAAGGTGACCCACACTGGTCCCTACATCCCATTATGTCGGCTTTGCGGGGGGAATTTCCAAGCCGTCAAGACTAAATTTCAGCATACTAGTTTGGATACAAACCATTGCTGAACACTTAGTACAAATCATGCTGGTGAGCATTCTGAATTGAGATGATCTTGCTTCTCAGATTATTGATTACATTTTCTTGCATCTGGAAATCATCTGGCCCCATCAAAACTGCAGATACACATCTCTCCAGGCTCATTCAACCCTGCACCCATAGCAAATCCTCAAGTTCTACAAGAGGTGATCATGTCCTATTGATTCCAGAATGCAGTAGTAAAAGACCAATCAACAGTGTTTTGGGGCCCTTTCAGCTCCCATAATTAGCGATACCTTGTACAGACACCCGCCTGAGCAACTGTAACCTGCTAGCTGACATTTAATTCCTAGATGTGGGAGCTCGTGATGTGTACTCAGATATTCATAAACAAGATAGCTGTGGAGGTGTTGAGTTGAGCACCAATATCGACTGTAAGAATAACAGATATATGATAATGGTAGAGAAAATCATAAATGCCATTACTGAAGGTGTGTATCTTCCTAACTTAAGCCTCGTTGAGCGAGGGATTACCGAGAAAGCGCTGCAGACCATTGCCTCGGACATCTTGGGATCACACTCAAGACCCAAAGAAGTATTCATGTACCGTCTTGTTTTCATTGCAACATCTTCAAACTGTGAATATAAGCTCAGTGAGTGCCAACAATTATTTAACAATAACATCTTGCTGACCGAAAAGGTGAGAATTTTTGGCACTATAGATGGGCAGCTGCATTAGCAGATCAACGTCCAGCAATAAGGTGTCTTACTTACCATTCAACCGAAATAAATTTGAGGTGGACAAAAGTGATAAGAACTATCAGATACTGGTCATAGTGGCTTTATGAAGCAGTTCGGCCCCATCCCAAAGGATGTGGGGTGAGTAATCGGTAAGTTGTCGACTGTGGTGATGTGTGGTGATCACAGTGTGGTGATCATCTAGAAAAGTTTCTCCTACTTTGTTCCATCAACGCGCTATCCTAAACACTTAAAGAAATCACAAGGCTCTTCAAATTGTATTAACAGCATTGATGAATATAGACTAGTTGTGATATTTAAAGGTAGATTCACAGAGATTGAGTAAAAGCTTCATGTTTGTTCATACAACTTTAAATACAGAAAGTGCTATCGAAAAACAATCTGGAAATCAAGGCAATCAACTCGCTATGCTGGATAACAGTCATTTGGATCCAAAGCGAAATGTACATTGTGAACATATACAACCTACATATAGGATGTGAAGTACTTTCGCGGAGACACAGAATGATTTACCATGCCCAAAACTGTGGCCAGCAGTCCTGACAGAGATGTTGCCGTAAATGAGAACTAGAACTATGAAAAGATCGGAAATCAGGAAAAAAAAATACCTACCATTCTCTATCATAGCATACGGTCGAACTCACTGAGGGAGGATTCTCCGAGTGAGAACATGAGTGCGTATCCATGACATCATAGAGATTGACCCGGGATCAATGCCCTGGAGGAGTCTGGCATACTTAATGGTAAGATTTCAAGATGAGGAGACGAAACAGCTATCTGGATACGTACGGGCTTGGGGAGCAAAGGCCCACCTATGGTGCCCGAGAAATACCACGGGTTTGATGGCAAGCTACGCCTATCTCGGCATCAAATATGAAGAGTTTTTGGGCTGAGAGGGCGCCCGTCGTTAAAACCCATCATTAATTCTGGTAATTTGAATTTTGCACCGAGAGCTCACTCCAAGGTCGAAATTCTCGCTGAACTTCCTGACCTCTCAGTCCGGCACTTCCCGTTCTATCGATATCGTCATCATTTCCTTTTTGTCGCCGTCGCCATCACCGCATGTTCCCGTCGCCGAGTCCCGACCATTAATTGCATAAATATAGATCAACATCTGCCTCTTGACATCAAACCGCCATGATGCCGCCGCCTCGGGCCCATGATGCCCATCCAGTGTCCCCTTCCCTTTCCAGATTTATCGCCGAAGTATCAAATGTGCCATATATTTTGTCCTAGGTAAGTCATTTCTCTATGTACTGACCCTTATTTTCTTTCACACGTCTCATTCAGGAGGCATGCCACACCATTACAACTCCACTTTCATCGTAGCTTCCGTTAGGCAGATAGCAGTTGGATGGGTCCTGTAAAGGACATCTTACTCATGGATGTATGGGAACTTGGATGAGGTGAGTTTTCACCTGATATTTTATCTCACCTTTTGCATTGACCTCCATGACGAGGCGGGTTCATGTATAGACTCGTGGAAACTAATGCCCAGCTTCAACGCTGTTCAATCAATGGCTTACCACCGAGCTTTTGATGTCATCCGAGACATTTCTCATGTCGCTTACAGTCAAGGTGACCTGCACTGGTCCCTACATCCCATCATGTCGGCTTTGCGGGGGGAATTTCCAAGCTGTCAAGACTAAATTTCAGCATACTAGTTTGGATACAAACCATTGCTGAACACTTAGTACAAATCATGCTGGTGAGCATTCTGAATTGAGATGATCTTGCTTCTCAGATTATTGATTACATTTTCTTGCATCTGGAAATCATCTGGCCCCATCAAAACTGCAGATACACATCTCTCCAGGCTCATTTGACCCTGCACCCATAGCAAATCCTCAAGTTCTACAAGAGGTGATCATGTCCTATTGATTCCAGAATGCAGTAGTAAAAGACCAATCAACAGTGTTTTGGGGCCCTTTCAGCTCCCATAATTAGTGATACCTTGTACAGACACCCGCCTGAGCAACTGTAACCTGCTAGCTGACATTTAATTCCTAGACATGGGAGCTCGTGATGTGTTCCAGTGTACTCAGATATTCATAACGAAGATAGCTGTGGAGGTGTTGAGTTGAGCGCCAATATCGACCATAAGAATAACAGATNGTGAGAATTTTTGGCACTATAGATGGGCAGCTGCGTTAGCAGATCAACGTCCAGCAATAAGGTGTCTTACTTACCATTCAACCGAAATAAATTTGAGGTGGACAAAAGTGATAAGAACTATCAGATACTGGTCATAGTGGCTTTATGAAGCAGTTCGGCCCCATCCCAAAGGATGTGGGGTGAGTAATTGGTAAGTTGTCGACCATGGTGATGTGTGGTGATCACAGCGTGGTGATCATCTAGAAAAGTTTCTCCTACTTTGTTCCATCAATGCGCTATCCTAAACACTTAGAGAAATCACAAGGCTCTTCAAATTGTATTAACAGCATTGATGAATATAGACTAGTTGTGATATTTAAAGGTAGATTCACGGAGATTGAGTAAAAGCTTCGTGTTTGTTCGTACAACTTTAAATACAGAAAGTGCTATCGAAAAACAATCTGGAAATCAAGGCGATCAACTCGCTATGCTGGATAACAGTCATTTGGATCCAAAGCGAAATGTACATTGTGAACATATACAACCTACATATAGGATGTGAAGTACTATCGTGGAGACACGGAATGATTTACCATGCCCAAAACTGTGGCCAGCAGTCCTGACAGAGATGTTGCTGTAAATGAGAACTAGAACTACAAAAAGATTGGAAATCAGGAAAAAAAAAAAACACCTACCATTCTCTATCACAGCATACGGTCAAACTCACTGAGGGAGGATTCTCCGAGCGAGAACACGAGTGCATATCCATGACATCATAGAAATTGACCCAGGATCAATGCCCTGGAGGAGTCTGGCATACTTAATGGTAAGATTTCAAGATAAGGAGACGAAACAGCTATCTGGATACGTACCATATACGTTCCAGTCTTCGGACGGCCCTAGGAAACAGCTTGATCCACCTCTTGTTATGCTCGGCATCTATTCCCAGCTGAAACAGTATTAGTCCAATCAGAAGATAAGCTTAAGAGTATTCTATTTGATAGTTGCTTTAGAACAGCACTTGAGGGACTCACTTCTAGTCCAGACAGTACATGGACATTCCACCTAACACCTCGGCGATAAATCCGGAAAGGGGAGGGGACACTGGATGGGCATCATGGGCCCGAGGTGGCGGCATCATGGCGGTTTGATGTCAAGAGGCGGATGTTGATCTATATTTATGCAATTAATGGTCGGGACTCGGCGACGGGAACATGCGGTGATGGCGACGGCGACGAAAAGGAAACGATGACGATATCGATAGAACGGGAAATGCCGGACTGAGAGGTCAGGAAGTTCAGCGAGAATTTCGACCTTGGAGTGAGCTCTCGGTGCAAAATTCAAATTACCAGAATTAATGATGGGTTTTAACGACGGGCGCCCTCTCAGCCCAAAAACTCTTCATATTTGATGCCGAGATAGGCGTAGCTTGCCATCAAACCCGTGGTATTTCTCGGGCACCATAGGTGGGCCTTTGCTCCCCAAGCCCGTACCTATTCAAAANTGAGAACATGAGTGCGTATCCATGACATCATAGAGATTGACCCGGGATCAATGCCCTGGAGGAGTCTGGCATACTTAATGGTAAGATTTCAAGATGAGGAGATGAAACAGCTATCTGGATACGTACCATATACGTTCCAGTCTTCGGACGGCCCTAGGAAACAGCTTGATCCACCTCTTGTTATGCTTGGCATCTATTCCCAGCTGAAACAGTATTAGTCCAATCAGAAGATAAGCTTAAGAGTATTCTATTTGATAGTTGCTTTAGAACAGCACTTGAGGGACTCACTTCTAGTCCAGACAGTACATGGACATTCCACCTAACACCTCGGCGATAAATCCGGAAAGGGGAGGGGACACTGGATGGGCATCATGGGCCCGAGGTGGCGGCATCATGGCGGTTTGATGTCAAGAGGCGGATGTTGATCTATATTTATGCAATTAATGGTCGGGACTCGGCGACGGGAACATGCGGTGATGGCGACGGCGACGAAAAGGAAACGATGACGATATCGATAGAACGGGAAATGCCGGACTGAGAGGTCAGGAAGTTCAGCAAGAATTTCGACCTTGGAGTGAGCTCTCGGTGCAAAATTCAAATTACCAGAATTAATGATGGGTTTTAACGACGGGCGCCCTCTCAGCCCAAAAACTCTTCATATTTGATGCCGAGATAGGCGTAGCTTGCCATCAAACCCGTGGTATTTCTCGGGCACCATAGGTGGGCCTTTGCTCCCCAAGCCCGTACCTATTCANCTAGGAAACAGCTTGATCCACCTCTTGTTATGCTTGGCATCTATTCCCAGCTGAAACAGTATTAGTCCAATCAGAAGATAAGCTTAAGAGTATTCTATTTGATAGTTGCTTTAGAACAGCACTTGAGGGACTCACTTCTAGTCCAGACAGTACATGGACATTCCACCTAACACCTCGGCGATAAATCCGGAAAGGGGAGGGGACACTGGATGGGCATCATGGGCCCGAGGTGGCGGCATCATGGCGGTTTGATGTCAAGAGGCGGATGTTGATCTATATTTATGCAATTAATGGTCGGGACTCGGCGACGGGAACATGCGGTGATGGCGACGGCGACGAAAAGGAAACGATGACGATATCGATAGAACGGGAAATGCCGGACTGAGAGGTCAGGAAGTTCAGCAAGAATTTCGACCTTGGAGTGAGCTCTCGGTGCAAAATTCAAATTACCAGAATTAATGATGGGTTTTAACGACGGGCGCCCTCTCAGCCCAAAAACTCTTCATATTTGATGCCGAGATAGGCGTAGCTTGCCATCAAACCCGTGGTATTTCTCGGGCACCATAGGTGGGCCTTTGCTCCCCAAGCCCGTACCTATTCAAAAGAGGTGATTATGGTTCCTAGTTTGTATAGAGGATAACGTACGACAAGATCAGGTTGCAGTGCCTTGCCCTTGCGCGTGGTAAGTGTTCCCTTCGACACTCCAGATGCCACGTCTCCTATCGAGTCGTCGACAATGACCTTAACACCGCGACTTTCAATCTGTTTCTGCATAGCGACGCGGAACTTGTCGGGATATGTGTTGTTCAATAGTAATCTGTCCCGTTGAATGACAGTGACTTCCTTGCCCTATATACATGTCCTTCAGTGTGAATATATACATCATTGAGTGAAGATACTTACGGGCCATATATCCCTGATTTCACCAGCCAGCTCTGTGCTTCATCGTTAGTGAAGATGAACTCAAATATAGTATGGACGACGTACCAATGCCAACAGTTCCTCCTCCGACAAGCAGAATATTTTGAGACTTTGAAAACTCCTTGCGGCGCTTACAGATGAAGGAAACCACTTCTGAAGGCTCTTTCGGAAAGGCGAGAGGTCCATCCCATTTCCCACCGGTAGCGAGAACGAGGATATCGTATTCCAACGTCTTTCCGTTACTTAAGACAACCTCGCCGTGAGTATCTCCTGGCTTCTGGTTGATCTTGGTCACTTCGCCTTGGACAAAGGTGCCGTTCCCATTGTGGAATAGCTTGTCATAGGGGACCATAATCTGGTCTTCGAGGTGATTCTGGTTGGAGACGATCATCTGAAGAGCCGGTATCAAGAAGAGGATGTATGGACGACGTTGTACTTGGCCGGGTCGAGCGATTTCGATAACGGTCTGGTGATGTTGACACCAGCAGAGCCTCCTCCAACTATGAGAATGGTGGTTCTGTCGTCGGCTCTCTTGGATGCCATCGGTTTGGAGGTTTAGGAGAAGAGAATGTGTCGGGGAAGGTTGTTTGGGGCATGTTACTGCAAAATTAAGTATTTAAAGCTTCTCATAAATCTGTTCAGGATGACCGTAAGCCGCTTATTCCACGGTTACTTATCAGACAACAATGAGGATGAGAAAGGCGCCTTTGATCTCTCGCAATCATGCTGACGCGAAATGACTGGTAACTGTTCTCAATTTCATATTGTCTTTGCTTGATTGTCTCCACAATCGGGCTGACTTGGGGCTGACTACCGTCCGTATTATTGACAACACCCGAGAATTTTGACCGCTATCGCTAACGCAGACCGTACCTGTTCCAGTCACATAGACCCATTCAGATGAGATTTTGAGGTGCTCCAGCACTGCATTCCCCGTATTTTGTTCCTCCGTGGCAAGTTAACATTGAATCGGACAAGGGGAATGTCGACCGATGACAGTAATGAACGAGCTGACTTTGGCCCCTGACAATCCTGTGAGCAAGTAAGAAAATCGCACATTCTTGGCACTTGAAGGGCACACTCACACCGTTGTGCCCTCAATCAGTCCTCCTCGTAGCTCGAGCCTCCTCCTGGGACTCCTACTAGATGATAATTAGCTTGCACGGATCGGAAAGCTGTTCGGAGTTTGCACAATGCAAAGCTACCGAGTCCTGACATCAGTGTATATGACCGACATCTGTTCCTAATGAGGACGGGACTGGTGATGTATAAGGAGGCCTCTTGTGATCGCCTGGGAGTCGATGCAGCACCGGAAGATAGCAATTGTCGACTCATATGAAGTCAAACAAATGAACAAGCAGATAACAATCAACCCTGCAAACGCAAGAAATGAGACTGGCACATATTCAACCAAAGTTATCTCACATCGGGATCCCTTAGTCGAGTTCAGGCCACTCCTCCTCCCTCAAAGCCCTCGATTGCGCTGCAGATCGGATGGTCAGCCCAGGCTGTACTTGATTGATTTTGGATAGTCTGCCCGGTATACAAAGCTTTTATCACTTACATTACAATTGTAAGTCTCCCTGTTTCCAGCAAGGCTTAACTTCCTTCACTTCACGTTTAATGCCACGCTTGGGACACAAATCCCTGGCTAAAATGAACCTGCGAACTATAGGTAATTCGGCGTCGCTCGGAGGGTTTTCATATTCATATGCCCAGAAGTCGTTATCGAAAAACTCGTACTCTCACATGCACCTCTCTCCTTTCATTCCTTGTGAAGGGCGCTGGACGAGCATCTTGATCCCTGTGAATAGTATTTATCAATGCTACCGCCACAGATGCTAGAAGAAAAGTCAACTTTTTGTGGTGCCAGACGAGCACCGTACATCGTAGAAATGTCAAAAAAGCTTGAACTATTCGCAGACATCCAGTGACTTCTGAAGAGAAATTGCTGAGAGGGTGCAATTGGAACGAAAACAGAAACGAACGCGTCGAGTCACAGGCATGAGGTGGTGCTCTGAATCGTGACTTTGCCATATCTGGAAGGTTCGCGACAGTCCATTCATGTACAACATTTGTGGTTAAGTATTATCTACACTTCATGCTCATGATTGCATTGTTTCGTGAACTCGAGGTCTACGTCCGAAGCAAGGTTAACGAGAACCTTGGGAGCAGCCACTGTCGTCAAGTTTTTCGGAATCAACGTTGTTCCCTCATCAATGAGCTTCAACAAAACGGTTTGTGCGGCCTGGGTGTTGATGAGCAACTGCGTCTGGTTTACGTTGTCGTATGTATCGCAGGCTTTGTGGTAGCATGGATCTTGATCAACACCCGTCCCGGTGAAGAGCCCTCCTACTGGCTTTTGCAGGTTCTCCAGGAATGGGACGTAGTCAGAACCTCCGCTGAGTGATACAGGTTGGACTGGGATGCCTCGTGCAGCGAAAAAGTCCTCAAAGAGTTTCTCGATGACATCTGAACCAGGAGGGGCGACACGACCGTAAGTAGAACCGTCACCGTCGAAAACGCCTGTCAGGAGCTTAGTTGAAGCATTTAGAATGCAGAAACTATTAAACACGTGCCGTAGAAACCGCGGCCGACCATGTCAAAGTTGAGGTACAGCAAAATGTTGTCGACTTCTGATGACGTGAGGTTGGAAGTGTGGAATATCGATCCAAGGAGCCCATTCCTACGAAAAGGTCTCAGTAAAATATTCCAGTCAAATCCCTAAGGAACTAGCACGTACTCTTCGGCACCCCACCAGGAGAACCTGACGGCGTTCTTGACACGTTTGGCATCGAGCGTCCGTAAGAGTTCGAGAATCAAAGTGGTCCCGCTTCCGTCGTCGTTGATGCCAGGGCCAGCTTGCACACCATCAACTATAAAAGACCAATGTCAACTGAATGTATAACAGAGCCTTTAGTGCGACGTACGATGTGCGCCGAGCTGTATAAGGTTGTTCTTATCTCCAGCCTTGGTCTCAGCAAAGACATTGACCGTAGTCCTGTTCTCAATGACCTGATTCTGCTCGTACTCGACAATCAATTTCTCTCCGGCCAAGACCCTTGCTCTCAATGCCTGTCCAGCCTCTTGTGAGATCAATCCAGCGGGAACGTATTCCGGGTTAGGTGCTGTCAAGGTACCGCTCGAAATGACTCCCGGAGCGTTGTTGAAGATGATAGCTGCCAAAGCGCCCCCTGCCTTTGCGGTCTTGACCTTTCCCGCAAAGGTCGTGCCATCTGGGCAAGAGCCTCGTTCAATGAGAAGGATCTTTCCAGCTACATCTGCTCCAGTTGCTGCCAGCTCGTCACCATTGCAAGGCTTAGCATCTCCCGGAACGACGGCCAGTTCTGCAGTGATACCGCCAACAGGTGTCGAAGGAGAGTATAAGAGCGGTTCGGGGACATATGATTCGTTGTCAGAGACGTTGAAACGGTGTAAAGTGACCCGGGTGAATTGGGCGGTAAAGGGCTGTTTCCAGACAGTGAAATGATTCCCCTTGTCGAATTTTTTGATAGAGTTCACGATGAAATCAACTGAGCGATCGTAGCCTGGAAGACCAAAGGCACGGTTCCCGCCATTGTCCACTGCAATTTGGTATAAAGATTTCAACGTGTTGTCAAGTCTAAAATCATCACATTAGTCCAGTAAAAAGGGGCCTCTGAGGTTCAGCCACGCACTGTGCTATCTCAACAGGACTAGCACGAGATTTTCCCGGTGGTTTTGGTGGACCCGAGGCGAATTGAGCATCGACGTCGAGTCCGACTTCGAGGGCAGCACAGTGAACTGCAGCAAAGGCAAAGCCGGCAAACACGGTGGACAGTCTCATCGTGAAGTACGAGACGCCTCTACCCCTTTCTGTGCCATTTTATACCTGAGTTTCGAGCCGAAAAGGAGTGCCAAGAGGAGAACATGATGGTAGCCCCAATAGAAAGGGTTCTTGCAATTATACAACACACATGGTCACTGATGGTCACTCGCACTGCCCGTGGTCTTCCATGCTATCAACAAGATAACGCTACTCTTGGTCAGGGACCTCAAATCCAAGTTTTATTGGTAGGGTTGATAGGTAAATAACAAAATTTCTTCTCCTATGGAATCACTCCCGAGTTCCATCGACTCTATCGCTGTTTCCAGCCCTTTTCGCGACCAGAATCCAACCCCCCAGGTTCTCCAATCTGTCTTGCGGGATGTCAACAGGGACATCAATATCTTGCCATACGCAATTCAGAATTACAATGTCGAGATACACTTACCTATATGTTCCATATGCGAGACCAGGCATTCGCAATATCTCTTCTAGAAATCGTGAGACTGCGTTATCCGAATTCGCCGTGAAGTCTATTCCAAGAGCGGTGACAGCGAAGGATGCCGAACTGCTCGAAGCCAAGGAATGCCGTTCATATGCTACGTCGGCGACATTAGTAACTTCAAGTTGACAAACAGAATATAGTCTATAGTCTAACCTCTTATAACCCATAGCAGTTGGTTCATGCCCAAAGCCATGGGGTTTTCTCCGCCAAACCAGGCAAATAATCTATGGGTTATAAGAGGTTATGGGTATATGGGGTATGGATTAAGAGAGGTCATACTGTACAAGTCTCAGTCCCGCATTGGGAAATAGTCGCAGTGAACGCTAAACAGTGGAGTAAGTAAAGGCGAACGCTACGCACCAATCCGCTCGTATACATTACGCTTCGGCTCGCAAGAACTTCCGTACTGTGTGGCCGCACTTGCGAGTATCGAAGAAGACTTCAGATGGTTGCCAGCGCACTGCCGAGAAGGGCCGCAGAGTGAGCTCGAAGAGAAAACGTTATTCTAATTCTTATACGGGTCCCGGAGCTTGAGTTCGTATTCTTCCAGAGATAAGAAATCCGCTTTCACTGCAGAAGTAGGTGCGTGATCGAGTTCCGAGTTTTTGAGCCTGGTAGTCTGAATGGCCATTCTCCACCTAAGATGTCAATAAAAACCGAGAGGGAAAGCAGGGAAGAGCAAGTGAAGGTAATACACATACCGGGAAAGGGTACCTCGAACCGTTACGCAAGCGGACCACGTGGCCAGATGCATGAGCGCTGAGGCCTGAGGCGCTCAGAGTCAGAACAGTACAATAACAGCAGCAGTCTGAGTCTCTGCTTTCCTCATACCTTTTCTTTTTCTACACGACTTGACTTTCCCTACTCAATCCAGGATATCGGCTAATGGTCAAAAATGTGCCAAATTCCAACGTCGCTGCGAGTATATGATCCTCATCAAAGTCCCTCTTTCGACTTCCTCAATGTGGCCACTGACCCGGATTTTTGTCTAGACCCCAAGAAACACGATATTGGGCTAGTTGCTAGTAATGAGGATGGAAGATGTTTGACGACAAAGGGCAACAGAAGGGTACTCGTGCGTATTTGGTTTTTCATGGTCAAAGAAAGTGATTCTAATGGGTGCATTTTGAAGATAGACATAGTCTCTTGCAAATGAGTAGTATGACTCTCTCTCAAACTATATATTTCAGATTATTATGGCAATAGTACTACCCACGTTTGTCGATTCGGCAGCCTCCAAGTCACATCAGAATGTTCTTGGTCCACTTGCTAGTATTCAAGCTTCAATTCTACCGAGTCTAGCTCAAGTCCAGCATGGCGCAGGACATGGCATTAGACCTACTCTACTTCGAATTCGACCGAATCAAACCCGTGGCTATAAAAAGTTCGCGATCTGATTTTCATGAATTGATGACCTTGTGCCAACTGTTATCGCCAATACGAGAGTCGGGACCCGATCGTCGTCGCAAAACGCTTTGGTGCGAATTTGCCCACATGTGCAAACCTTAAAGCGGCTTCCACGTCCTTTGTACGTTGCTCTCGCGTACTTGATCATTAAACTGACGAGTGATTAACACAGCTAACCCAGGTTCTTTCTCATCTAGATAACTCTCAAATAGATATATTTCTCCATACTATTCACGGCTGGAATTCAGGCTTGTTATAGTCAATGTCATCGCGCTCGTAAGTTGCTACAGTTTCGCCCAGCCAGTCACCTGATACTCTCCGACCGAGGAACGGGTTCCTGAAATTCACGTCCTAAGCTGTTATCACCGATAGAAGAGAGTCGTTCTGATGGCATCCGATATCAGCATCAAAAGTCCCCCCGTTCCTACGCCAAGTTTCAACGTCCAATGTCCAATATCCACCGCGAAGCTTGCCCAATCATACATAGAGTCGACCTACAATTCACGCTGCAACAATCTAGAGAGTTCTTTTAGGTTGTCTTGATTTTCAGTGCAGACAGGAATGCCAAGGTAAAGATTTCAACTCAATCCTCAGGTCACCTGCGATCTTTTGACAGCAGAAGGCAATCTAACCGAAAAAGAGGGCTTTCAAAAATCACAATATGAAGGTGTGTGCTGGCTAAGCCCCAGGTGCTCTGCTACATGCTATCCAGATGCATTCTCGACGAGAACCGGAGGACGACGATTTCAAGGAATTCGAGCTTAACGAGGTCAAAAATGTTAGCCTAGCTTATCAGAACGGGGAGCATGCTATCGACAGATCCACACTACGGGTGCGTGAGGTGTTGATTCGTACTAACGAAGACCCTGATAGCATTCTACATAGCGGCTGTTTTCTTTCGCGCAACTATTGGCCTTCGCTTTGACTTTTATGGAATCTTGGGAGGTCATGGCCATGAACATGAGTGCTACGTTTTACAACGGTGGACCTCAGACACTTGTATGGGGTCTGCTATGTGTCATTATCGGATCTCTCGCCCAGGCGATATCCATGGCCGAACTTGCTTCCATTCAGCCTATCGCGGGAGCGCAATACCACTGGACGCATTTCCTAGCCCCGGAACGTTACCGACGGTTCATCACCTGGATGCAAGGCTGGGTAACTTGGTTCGCATGGGTGTCAGCCCTCGCAGGCTCAACATCTTCGGAAGGAAACATTCTCCTGGGCCTCATCTCTACCAATTACCCCAATTACGAATTCAAGCCCTGGCATTTGACCCTGATCATCATCGCCCAGCTCATTATTGCCGGGCTGATCAACACGTACACTTTTCGTGCTATTCCATGGCTCGAATTGTTGGCCGGAATCCTTCACGTCATCCTGTGGGTTATATTTGTCAGCGTTTTGGTCTCTTTATCGTCACGCACCTCCGCCGACTTTGTTTTCATGGAGAGATCTGTCTCTTCAGGTTGGGAGAACAGTTTCGTTAGTTGGAATCTTGGTTTGCTAGTTCCGGCGTGGGGTTTCATCGGGTTCGATGGTGTTGTACACATGTCGGAAGAAGTCAGGAAAGCCAAACGGGCCGTTCCTCGAGCCATGATTTGGACCATCATTCTTAACGGTGTCCTTGCATATGGGATCGTCCTCGTTCTTCTCTTCTACATGGGTGATCCTGAACTCGTTCTCGATTCCGCATATCCCATCATCCCGATTTGTTTCAATGCAGCGGGTCCTCGTGGAGGCACAGCGATGGTTGTTGGATTGCTGGTCGTTACGTTTTGTGTCGTTGCAGCTAGTCTAGCGAGTGTGTCGCGAATCACATGGGCTTGGGCGAGAGATGGTGCTCTTCCGTCGTGGTTTGCAAAGATACATCCTCATCATCATGTACCGATCCGGTCGCTGTGGCTACCCATTCTCATCGTGTCCATCCTCGCCGTATTCACCGTAGGAAATACAGCCACCGCAACCGTTTTCAGCGCCTTCACAGCGCTCTCATCCCTTGGCTTATACAGCTCTTACATCATCGCCATTTCTTCCATGCTACACGCCAGGCTGACAGGCCGCATCGGTGATGACCCTAGCCACCCTGTTCAGTATGGAAGTTGGAGGCTACCGAAAGGGTGGGCAACGCCAATCAACATTTTCGCGTTAGTCTGGACTGTGTACCTCACCATCTGGCTTCCGTTCCCAACTACGATTCCTGTCACTGGAACAAATATGAACTATGCCGGTCCGATCTACGTCGTAGTCGTTTGTGGAGCCGTCATGTATTGGTTTGCATGGGGTCGAGCCAAATGGTTGGGTCTCAATGTCACTGCTATTGCAATGGTGGAGGCTCACTCTTGAGCCGGTTTTCTCATACTGGTACGCATGTTCTTCGCGAGCCTGTCGACTATTTGTGGCTGATATTTCTACTGTAGGGATTGATTTGCTGTCATATAAGGGACATGTCATGTACGCTATAAAAAGATGCTTGTTAACAATATTGTGGTACTCGATGAAATCTTTCGATTTACTGGGCATGCTCAAGCACGAGAAGTCGACGCAAAATTCGCGGACACATTACAGCAGAGCCACCAGACTGGTAGTCAGTCACTGGTCAACTGCCATCTCCCCGCAGAACGTTGTGGGCGCTCGTGTGAGGCCACCACTCTCTCTGAGCTGAAAAAGAGCAAAAATTCCTGCACCTGGCGTATCTAGAATGCCGTGCTCATCCAGTTTCCAGACGTTGTTGTACACTCCGTACGCGTAATGGGTCTCGTTGCATTACTCAAGCGTACGTCTTGTTCTTCTTGAAAGACTGCAGACCCTGATCTCTATACAAGCTCGATGACCCGACACGACCGACCAATACCGTGGATTCACCGAACACCGCCTGAGATTGATTGTGGTGCTAGCCTGATCATGGTTCGGAGCGTCACCAATGGTTGTATGTTGGGTCCAGTGACCTGTCAGCTATAGCTGGGCGCTGGTTCCCGACTTCTTTCAATGCTGATGGTGTCGAACGCTTCTTCGAAAAGCAAGAGCGTCCCAGTCTCTCTACCCGAAAAGTCGAGGATGCGATGACTCGGAGAATCTTAGCGCGTTACCCTGACGATCATGAATCGGTTGATGAATCGAGTCTTTATTTTCCAGTATTATGGCAAAGAATTCGATGGCGGTGTGTTTATCTATCTCTACTCGTCAGATATTTCTCAGTCAGGCTGAGATTTCGCCTACAGGGTTTTATAGAAGCTGTTCTTAGACCTCCGGGGACCTATGGGCTCCACCGCATTAGCAAGGATAAGAATGGTCTCGGTATGGCAGGAGGAACAATAAACGACTTCCATGCTTCTACGCCAGGAAAGAATTATCTCCGATTGTCTTTTCCAGACGTGGTGGTCGTTGTTACATGAGGCTCCGATCCTCTCTTATCATGTCCTTTTTTTTTTTTTTTTCAAATTACCCGAACTAGAGTCTCGCAGGATAGTTCAGATGAAGCGTTGCTACGCTGGCGGACCGACCTATCATTTAGCCTTTCGGTCCCTGATCCCAGGCGACTTCCCCCCCCCCCTCTTCCTCTTTAGAGACAGACTCCTAGACTTCTCTGAAGGCTATGTTGACCTACTCGAACACCCCATTCCCACAGAGGTTGCGAGTACTTTTATGTTTTATTAGCTACTTACTCCTACTCAGACCTCATGGACACTTCTGCAGAGCGCAGCGCCTAACCCCAATGCACCAGAAGGCTCGGTATCCTTTAAATGGAACAAGGTGCAAACGTGATTGGACCCACAGTTGCAAATTGGACCAAACAGATCTGGGTGATTGGCAGATGCAAGTCGAAGAGAACAAAAAAAGTGTCGGAGTATAAAAAGTTATGCATTATGCTTCACTTCATCCTCACCGTCAATCCAACCTTCTTGCGAGTGGCTACACATGTGGCTCTTAAACTCCAACTCCCCTCTCTCTGCGTCATACAACATGTCTGAAATCCAAGAACACGACTTTCAGACACCTGGAATGCTCCCGTAAGCAGAACTATTTCCTTTATCTGTAGCTGGCTGACAATACGGCCATTAGATGGTGGACTGACCCAAACGTCGAATACATCGACCTATATCGACATCAGGTACGTTTCGCTTGCTATCACGGCTTACCCAGTCGTTGACTAGCCGTTAGACTCCAATAAAACAGTATGCTTCCAAGTTCTCGGCAACACCATGTGTAGCTTATTTCTAGGAGCAGGACCAACGAAAAAGACCGTGGATTCTTTGCCGACGACCCTGAGAGCGTCTCCACCCTTGTCAATGACGCCTTGAGTGTCCATGTAGACTTTGGCGCACCTTCAGGTGAATTCCCGGATGATTTGGACATTGCACCACCGATTCCGTCTCCCTCACCGTTTAGCACCGACTCGCAGGGCCCTTCGGTGCCAGAAATTGTCGACATCCATCAGCCATTTTCCCCATCCCCGTGCCTTACCGAGAACTCATCCGTGACCGAACCACTATCTCGTCCTCCTTCACCACCACCATCCCTGTGTGATTCATGGACCGACAGTGAAGAGAGTGGATGCTCGACGCCAGACGCCTCCGACTTCGATCTATCTGATTCCTATAGCGAAGCAATGGACTTGGATACGGAATATTCAGAAGAACAAAGTAGTGATATGGAATCAGATGGATACGAGTCGTCTTGTGAGCGCCGCTCAACCTCGCAAAAGTCATCCGTGGAGCCCAAGTCACGCAAAACCACTTCTACTCCCATCTTGAGCCGCAAGAAGGTGCCTGCGAAGAGAAACGGCAGTCGAAAGCTCAAACAAAAGAAACCCAAGACTGCTCGCATTCCATGTTCGCTCTGTTCTCAGACTTTCACGAGAGAAGCTGACCGAGATCGACACTTGTCGAGCGTTCATAAGGAGCCCATCGTGTCGGAGCCCAACTTTCGTGAACGTAGTCAGTGCCGGTTTTGCGGAAAGGAGTTTTCTCGTCCGGATGCTAAGGCACGCCATGAGAGTGCTCGTTCAGCGCTTTGCCGGAAGATAGCGAGACAGAGGTACACGGAGAAGTAGCCTTGTTCCCCGGTACCATTTCGTAATTCGCGACCTATTTATTCCCAAGGAGCAACTATTCATGTAATATTAATGTAATATAGTCCAGAGCCTTGGCATCTTCTGCTCTTGTGCATTGTATTTCTTTCGAGAGATACCCTTTTACTATTAGTACACCAGTCTATTATGATGAAGCGCTCATATTGTACTGCGCGTAACTTAGACGCGTGCATTTCACTCAATCGGAATATGTTGTTTAAATACAAAGATGCAAGCTACATCGGTAGTCCATTAGAACCCCACGATAAACCACATAAAAAGAAGTTGCAGTGATACAATATTATAATTACGAAGCAAAGGAAACGCCTCCGCGAGATACTTCACTTGAACACATTTGGGATGACTCGGATCATCTCAATCATCATCAAGAGTCAGATCGATGGTGCCCAGGTGAACAACTTTCTCGCTCTTGACCTTGGGCTTCTTCTCAAGCTTGATCTTTTTTGCGCGAATAGCATTCATCCGATTCTGGGTCGAAGACATCTATAAGAGCACGCCACAATTAAAAGAGGTACACGCACATGCAATTCCTGAGACTCCTCATCAGACCCATCGTCGTCGTCGTCGGTGAGACTGATGCAAATGTTCGGCTTCACGTCTTCCGTATCGGAACTTGGAGGAGCACGGCGTTTCCTCGAAGAAGAGGAAGCGCTCGCGTTTGCGGTATGACTGATGGAAGAAAGTCGGGGCGGGTCAGGTGAGACGCGTTGAGGAAGTGGTAGTGGAGCTACTCCGGTGGCTTGAAGCATGGCTTGGGATAAGACTCTACTTGAGAATGTATCACTTTTGCCACAGTAGAACAAGATTACCAAGTGGTCGATATTTAAAGAGAAAGACGGCTTCCGGCGAACCATATGTCGTCGCGTCCATGCCCCGACTATGTTCAACTTTGACCTCTGGTTGATTATGAAAGCTGTGGCAAAAGTCAGCGTTTCGTTCATTGTGAAGCAGAGAGTGCACGTGCTCTGTTTGGTGGTTGAGTCCCTTCTTCGCCGTTTCGTGGAAAGTCTTTG
Organism: Moniliophthora roreri; assembly: GCA_001466705.2. Lineage (NCBI taxonomy): Eukaryota > Fungi > Basidiomycota > Agaricomycetes > Agaricales > Marasmiaceae > Moniliophthora > Moniliophthora roreri. The sequence goes on along the minus strand of LATX02000231.1, from coordinate 129,924 downwards.
CCGCAGGAGCCGCAATAGGCCTGAGTTCCATGTAGCCATTGACTTGAACCGTTCTGATCGTGATCTTGATTTCACCCATCTCGGGGGTATCGGGTGTCGAAAGGAAGTCGGTGTCATCTGAAATGAGTGAAATTTGGGTTGAGATGGTGTACCACCCATTTTAGGACAAAAAACATACCGGTAACCTTCACCGTGGCAAAGGTAAACGGCTTCAGTGTTGTGGCGGTTGCCCTAATTCCTTCCAATCGACACGTCCGAGTACCCATAGGATTCGTGATGACCATTCCTCCACACTCTACTCCGTCAATCCTTGCATACCCCGCTGTTGTCGTACGGAACCAATCATCCCTCCAATTAAGTGCGTAACTCTGCAAGAAGCATAATGTGAGAGCCAAAATTGCTGTGAAATGAGCGCTTAACACATACCTTACCAGCTTCTGAGGCTATCCAGCAGACCACGGTATTCGTCTCTGGTGTAACCTGAATGTCGTATTCTTGAAGAGGACTGTTGCTTACAGATACCCAGGCAGTGAAATTATTGACGGTGATCATGGTGGATGGAGGTTGAGAGGAGAACGCAAGAGGCAGTGTATTTCAATTTGTAGAATTTTGGATACGACGCCGCAAGCGCCTATCATTTTATACTTATATCAGGCGCGGGAAGTTCCGCCACATCCAGCCACACGTCTTCCCCTCATTGTCGCACGACGATCCCTGTAGCTTTAAATGGGCGCAATACATAATTAGACCCGCCGGTAGCGGGTGATATGCTTATAGATACATCTAGATACTAGGGTTCGAACTTCAATCGCTCAATTCAATCATCATCTAACGTCAAATCAATAGTTACTCCTTTCAGAGGTTCATAAGGTTCTGCCGCTTCGACTTTGATCTTTTTGTGCGTCGACATCCCTTGTTGTCTGGCTTGTATAGCATCCATTTCCTTCTGCAGTTTATCAAAGCTATTAGGTCCTCAAGGTAAAGGGATCCGCAAATACGTGCCTGAAGTTCCCGAAGTCTCCTCTCGTCTTCATCATCTTCGACAATCATAGGTTTGACATCCTCCCCATCAAAGTCCGCCGGAGCCGGGCGCTTGTTTGAGATGGATGAAGATGCTCGGGGATGAGGCGACGGTCTAGCTGGAGGCGGAGGAGATCTGGGCTGCGGCGTTGGACGAGGGGCGATTCCACTGGCTTGAAGGATGCCTGAAGAAAGCTACAGTGCACAAGAGAAATAACGATCACGATAGCAGCGTTACCTAACGGTCTGTACTTGAACGTGAAGACAGCAAGGGGTTCCCCGTGGGTTTTCACAATAGCTGCACGAGTAACCTCTGTGCTTTTTGATTGACTGAAACTAGTTGAGAGGGAATAGCGGTCAGCCATCATACGAAAAGTCGGTTTTCATAAGTACCTAGTTGAATGATTGAACCCTTTCTTGGTTGTCTCATGAAATGTCCTGTCCGCAGGAACTGCCATCGGCGTCCAATCTTTATGTCCAACAATTGTCGCCCTTTGAATGATGAGCTCGATGTCGCCAAGTTTGGCATTGTCTGAGGTGCCGAGGTCATGGTCATCTGGGGAGTAACTGAGTTGAGAATGGGAATGTTCAGTTTTTTCTTTTGCACACAGGAAAACATGCCTGTTATAGCCACTCGCGAGAATCGAAAAGGATGAATTGCCGTCGAAGTGGCCCTAAACCCATTGAAAGTTGCCGATTTTGTGGTTGAATTAGAACGAATGGTCCTTCCGTTAATAGCAGCACCGTCTATACGAAGCAGAGCATTTACTGTGTCAGTACGACTGGTTTTGAGGCTGACATTATAGGTCTAAGGGACAATTTAGCCAAAGCCATTAGAACAAGGCTGTAGGATACGCACCCTGCCTGCTTCAGAGGCAACCCAACAAGTTACCGTATGCTTCTCTTGATCCACTTGTACATCATACTCCTGAGCATCCACACCTTCGATTGTCAACCACGCCGAGAAGTCGTTGAATGAAACCATGTTTGACTTCGAATGAGGTCAAAAGGTAAGGAGCGCGTTTCTGATGTAAGCACGTTTCGCTTCCGATGCGTGGAATTTTATTTTTTCCCCTGTCGACGCTTATTGCCAAATCTTTTTGATATGATACACTTAAAAGTACAGATTCCGTTTCACCCATCATCCACCGTCAAGTCAATCGTAATCCCCTTCAAGGGAACATGTCCCGGATCGCTCTCAACTTTGACCTTCTTACGTGCAGACTTGCCTTTCTGCCTGCTTTCTCGCTGGGCACGAAGATCGTCCATCCGTTTCTGTACACGCCATTCTAAGTGTCATTCGAGATCTAAAAGCAGGGTAATCTAACTTGCCTGTAACTTCTGCAATTCCTCGATTTCTTTATCAAACGAGTCGCCGTCAGAAGCTTCACTAAGGGAGAACTTGACGTCTTCCTCTTCGGCTTCAGTTGGGGCACGACGTTTGTTGGAGTTCGAGGGTCCAGCTACACGTTCCGGGGATGCTCGAGGAGCTATTCCATTCGCTTGGAGTATAGCTGGCATAATGACGCGTTCAGTCGTTGAATAAATTTGTTGAGACGGGTAACCCACTTAAAGGCCTATACCTGAAAATGAAGATTGCTATAGGTTCTCCAATATTCCGGAAGTTGACAGAAACTATTCGACTGGCTATATCCACCGAGTCGGTGAAGCTAGTCGTCGAATGAGTCCAGGATATTGAGTATTGCACGTCAAGGCGCATACTTACGTTGTTTGGTGATGCAGGCCTTTCTTCGTCGTCTCATGGAAAGGTTGAGGCTCAATCGGTCGTGCCACCCGAGCTGTCCAGGGTACATCATCTCCAACTTTCTCCGTTCGGTATACGGTTAATTTAATCTCGCCGATATGAGGGTTATCCGACTTGTCAGCATTCTCATCATCTATTCCCTTGTTCGAGGCCTCGTGAGTCATGACTTATAATGTAGACCTTTGGCGATGTACATACCAGTTGTCTCCACCGTCGCAAACTTGAAGGGAATTACACTTGTAGCAGAAGACACGACTCCATCGAAATAATTCCGGAACATGTTGTTAGATTCCCTGACGACGCCTGAGGCGCGCTTGAACCCGTCAATACTCAAAGTCCAGGAACTGGGATTTGTATAAGCGTCGTCTTGGTATTCAACTTCATACTTCTACGACAATGGCAAAGATCAGGAAAAGGCGAGGACACGACAAACATGATACGTACCTTGCCAGCCTCGGAAGCTACCCAGCAACTGACTTGGTTCCTCGCCTGGTCTATCTGCACATCATATAGTTGTGCTTCGACCCCTTCAATATAGATCCAAGAAGACAAATTGTTGATTGAAACCATGATGGATGGGTGTAGGAGACTTGTACTAGTTGTAGGAGACAAGAAATCGTGGGAACTTGGAGTTCGAGCAACCTATTAGTATCATGAGCGTACGAGCGTACTCAAATAATTACGGGGAAGGTGGCAGGCTGGCAGCCGAACGCTCCTGGGAATGACAGCTCGACGCTTCGCCGCTGTCACTCTGAATGATATTTCCCCTGGTCGTAATTGAACGTACTGGATACAAAATAACATAGGATTTCCATGAAATAAAAAAGATTACCAATGCACCGCCTAATGTATACTGTAATGAATCTTTTCTCTTTTGTATCCTCTCGGGCGATGGAAAGAATGGTATCGAGTTCGCCTGCCGCATGGTGGCGGCAGTGGCACCCAAGTCACGTCTCGAACACTCCACGTAAAGATCTTGCAGCGTAGGCCCCTGGCGGGCTTTCGAAGGCTGTCAAGGTAATTGAACACAAAAGCAGCGGAAGCAGTTTCTATGTCACCGGCTTGGAGGTTCACATATGTTTTCATTCTTTGTAATTCAATATCCTGACACCTATCATACACCATTCAAACATAATATAGATGTTTCTTAGTTCATGATAGTCAGAAATTTATTTATTGAGATTGCAGTAACGGGGAACGTCATTTAGGGTGACAACGAAGCGTCGAGCTGTCATTCCCAAACAAAAAGGAGGGTTTGGCTGTCACCTTCCCTTAGTTACGGCGAGAAAAGGTCGACCAGCATGCAAGTACCAGAGTGTTCACGCCATGAAATTTCACGCAAGTGATAAAGACCAGTGTACCCAGCGTAACAAACACGTGCTTCCATGCCTTCTCTCTGTGCTTCCATCCTGGCATTCTTTTTGGCGGAGCGTTTATCATAGCCCTACTTACAGTACGACAGTCCGTCATCTGCCTGGCGTTTCTTGTGCCTTATATAATTGGGGATGAAGCTCAAATGTGTTTTGACAAGGCTTAGCTGAAATCCGTTCGGGAAAACATATAGATCCGGGGCTTTCCTTTATACTGTGTCTGTTCGAGCGCATCTTTCTGTCACCCGGTCTTTACTGTGCAGGTTACCGCTAGGTTACGATGCCTTTGGACGGATTGTAGTGTCATCTGGAATGATCGTCTTAGGCCTGGTATTCTACTCGGACGGGATGCTGAAACCTTGGATAAGGCTTCAATCTCCATTAGTCTGAAATTTGGTAAAGGTTGGGTGGTAAGGTAACACGTTCTTGGTGAGTGCTCTCGTTCTGTTATTTCTCAATTTCTATGCTCACGCTGGCAGGTCTACTGGCATTACTCATTAGATGACGCAAGAACCCTACACCTACATCCGCGCCCTTCCGATACATCTTGATTCACCGCTGCTTCTTGCGTGCCAACCGCAAATCCACTGTCCCCTCCAACCCCGTCATTCCACAGTTCTTTCGTATGCAAGGCTAGTTTAGGAGTCGGTCGCAAAGAGCAGAGTCCGCTTGGTCGGAATATGTGCAACGGGCCTATCGAACCGGTTCATTACCAGCGCAACACTCGTCAAAACAACTAGCAATCCCATATGGCTCAGAAGCTGTGTCTATTCTATGTTTATCTGCTCCTCGACAGCAGTCGCTGCAATGTTCTCCATTGTTTCAATGACGTACGTCCGCTATTCCCAGACTTTCATCAGTCGCACGATTGAATTGCAGATGACGTTCATATATGTGGTATGTGGTATAAATTGTCGACTCTTCATTACATTCTAGAGCCTTTATCAGGACTGATGACGGATTTGGTTTCAGCAGAAACTGAGTTGAAGGCCTAGAAGGATGTGTCCTGGTTGGGCATAAAGAATCCCCCCGAGGACGCGAGTGGCTATCACGGAGACTCATTGAACCGACGGTCCTTTTCGACTGCTTCTGCTCACTTAGAGTTCAAATGAGCGTAACGCCGAGTGTTTTTAGTGTTTCTCAACTATCTCAATAATTGGAGACTTTCAAGGAGGGAGCAAGCTTAAGGGCACTGCCTCCCATTCAGTTGCAGTCGCAGCGCCCTCAGCGCTCGTATACCATGCATCCACTTCACCCAAGTTACGAACAAATAACTGTACAGCCTCCGATGCATACTTTACCATGTCTGGCACCAGCGTCGGGCATGGCCAGAGCCAGTACCCTCAGAAAATACACATTTCCTGGTATCTTCTTGCCCAGAACCCTGATCTGAACACTTTTATCCTTCTTTTCAGTTTTTTTTGCATGCCACTGATGTTCCTACATGCTAGGCTTGGAAGTCCAAGGGAGATCGTGACCATGTAGCAGCTTTGTGGAGCTAAAGCTCAGAGCGGGCCAGTTACTCAGAAAGGATATATTTTGTTTGCGCGCTAAACAAAATCATGGAGCAACGAAACCAAAGCGAAGCTTGAAAAAGTCTGAAACAGCTGTAAGGTGATCCGAAGAATATGGCTCGGAGAATAAAAAAGAGTGATTAGAGCCAACAGAATTAGCAGCACCCACCAACTCTATGCTTTCCTGCTTTTTGTTATGTATCCTTGCCCCCTTCATTGTCCACCTTGCAATTGCACAGTCCCTGGTTCCATCTCCGGATTGGAGGGTAAGTCTTGCCTATGTTCAATGTAGTCTTGGTTTCTGACGCTCATGATCAGAAACCCAACATAACAATCCAAACACAGGACCGAGTCGGCATCGCAAATGCAGCGTTGAACGTTGCTATCAACAAGCTTGAGCAAGACTTGACATATTGCGCAGGTAACCCCAAATGCCATCTATTTGTTGCTAAGTGGAACTCACCAATGATTAGCTGAGGGTGGAGGATATGGCCTTAAAGGTGCAGCTCGACTTCATATGCAGCTTTCAGTACTCGACGATGTGGCAAACACGACAACATATCAAGATCAGGTTAGAAAATACTTTGAACTGAGAGGAGATGGTTCAGGAAACCTTACAGCTCCCGAGCAAGTCCTCTATCTTATTTGTAGGTGGTCGATTATCCTGACAACGATATTCTAGCTGCATCAATGACGGTGGGGTCAGTGTTCTGCTCACCTCTGTTGACACATTCAATCTGACGAAATGAATGTGCAGATGTCCTACTTTCTGTGGGTTTTTTTCTCCTCAGCTTGTTACGACTGGACTGAAAGAAACTCAGTCTATATGGGTATGCAGCTTGTCGCGCATACATGACCTATGGAGACGACTACCTCCTCCGAATTGCTGAAAACATTTGGGCACGGGCGAATAACGAGACGATTACGAATACCAAAAGTTTGCCTTTAAACATTTGCGATGCCCAACGTGCGTTATATGATAAGGTTATTGGAAGATTTTGTACTGAGCTATGATATTCAGGCTCGAGACTGATGGGAGGTATTTTTTCGGTATGTCATGTTAATGCACTTGAGACCAAAGATTGATCAAACGCTTGAATTCCATGGGAGATAGCTAGGCTCTGAGCAGCCTATTACCTTTCTTGGAAATGATAACGGGTAACGTCGTTTTCTCTCAAATGCACAATCTTGCACTCAAAGACCGTTTCAAAGACTGTTTTTCGTGTATGTAATGAACGCACTTACTTCAAATGCGACATCTCACGACCCAGATGCTACAGAATTTCCGCTTTGCTTGCCGAGCTAACCTCCAACTCCACATATTTGGATGCCGCCCTGCGTACTGCATCCTTCATTCGAACCAATATGCATCGCACCCCAGGAATTGTTCAGGGCATCGTCGTCAAGGATAATTGCTCTAACGCGCAGTTCTCAGACAATTTACCTCGTGGCCAAGATGAAACGGGAATGATGATCCAGGGCCTGGTGGTACTGGATTCGATACAGCGACATACAAACTCATCAATCATGGACGAGTACATCTTGGTTTGATTTTTTCGTCTCAGTATGTTGATTTCTATTCACTTCAAGAATCCGACAAGCCGTTTCGGCCTCCGGTGCGCAAATTGGACCAGCTTCATGGCTACGGCAGGATGAAGTTATGCGTAGGCGACTTTTATTTTTCAATGTACGACTGCTAACTCCTTGTAAAACAGTTCCGAATGCTGGTTATCTTGCTCATGCTCTGGGATTTGTATATGAGCGCATTCCGTCGAACATGACCGAATTAAAATCATACCTTCAGAGTTTTATCGGCGTTCAGGTGCGTCTTGTCGCTCTTAAATACCAATTGCCAAGCTGACATGCACTTAGTTCAATGCCATACTGGACCAGGCTACTTCCTTTGAGCACGAAAACTTGTATGGGAACTGGATTGGACCACCATCAACTGTCTTCCATTCATCAAATCAGACTTCCGCGTGCCAAGGGCTCATTGCTGCAATTTCCATTCCCCAGGCGACTGTTGAGAACGCGGCTCCATTCCCAAAGGTTCCAGGGAGTAAAGCGTCATCAACACCCGTTGGTGCCATTGCTGGAGGTGTTGTGGGGGGTGTCGCGATCGTTGCCATTGCTGGAATATGTATATTCTACTATCGCCGGCGTCAAAGACGTTCTGAAGATGGCGGGACTGCTACTACTCCATTTACCACGCAAGCGTCGACCATAGGTAATATCAGTAAAGGTAAACGTCGCGCTGTGTCCAGTCACAGTGGCGATAGTCAGCCTTTGCCTGGTTCAGGGAGCAGTAGCGCGCAAGATGACGTCCCTCCACCTGCTTACGAGGCATGAAGGCATGATCTATCCTTCGGGGTCATGTCGAAAAAGTATCCTATATCAGTAGACTTTATCTGTTGTTGTCATGAATTTAAGTGTCGATCGAGAGCGAATCCCTATGGCTGTAAACTGAGAAGGCCACTGTGAATCTTGAAGTTTGCGATTTGATGCCTTGCTTCTCGGGTTCAGATCTATACCCCTGCTTTCGCATTCGCTTGAAATAGGTTATATTGTTTTGTTTCGCAATCCTTCACAAAAACAAGGAAAGATCAGACTAGCACAAACTATGGACAATTCGCTTTTACATAAAGAGGTACAATGCAGTTGGCATAGAGTACTGGTCTTCACAATGCCTCCTCCACGAAATGCTGTCCTTAACTCTCCATTTCACCACCTTGTTATCCGGTTCCATATCTCGTCCGGGAATCGGCTCATACACATTTATATCCTTGCAGCGAGCTACCCGACGATTAATAAAATAAATTATTGATGGCAGCTTCCACGCTCGCTCCTCTTCATCGACAATCTTTCGATGGCTTTCGAGAATCGCCAAAATATCATACGGCGAATGGACACAATTAGGATGCCATGACACCGATAAGACCGTACGCATCATCTTGGGTGTCAAGCCAACCATCGTGATTCAAATCCTCAGGTCGCTTTGCTGAGAGGCCAAAGTCAATGGCAACGACTTGGACAGGATGAATGTCCGGCCAACTGCGAATGATGATTTGGGCCGGACGTCGTTATGGGGGTGATCTGCATTGCGGTGCAACGTATGGCATTCAGGGTTTCACGAAAGATGTCGGCGTCCACTTCGCTGATATTATCGCCAACCGCAAGCTCGTTGAAAGGGAGGCCCTTAATATACCCCGGAAGAAGACCCTGAGCAGCGCCAACAATTTCGCGAAGTAGGGGGGGTATTGGAAGGAGCGATACGATAGATGACCGTTCCGTAGCAGTGAGGGATCACTGTTCCCTGGAGTGATTGTAAATGACGATACGCTGCAGTTTCTGTCCTAATCACGCTGGTCCTCACATACCAAGCAAAGACCTCCGACTCCCAATCTTTCTCGAATTCTTTGCGGGTTAGGCATGAGCATAGGTCTGTTGATCAAGGATCACGAGTTGTTGTAAAGGTGAAAAGTCGGAAAAATTCTCGAATACTTTACGGAGGGCTTGCTCTTGCGCAGGAGACCATGGCATGCGCCGGTCACCGGGTTTCAAGGTGAGTTGTGTAAGTAGTTTCAAGGAGAGTGGAGCATCAACTGGCTTGACGAGTAGCACGGTCGCAGTGGATACTGGTTTGAGGAGTTTGACGACAGTGACCATCAGGGGCAGTTCCTGGATGTTGCTCGTACTGAGTAGTAGTATTTGAAGATGGGTGCCAGGGAAGTATCTGCATTCGTGTTACCGACATTCCTTTGAAATAGAAGAAAGCCACTTGTTCTGGGCAGAACGGGTTTGTCGAGTCGTCTGAGGAATGCGACACCATGGCAGTAGTGGTGAGGAAGGGTGGAACTGAGTTACAATTGACCCCGACTCGGAGAGGAACCGTCGGCATCTTCCGATTTCATCACAGAAGAGTCCGAGATACGCGTTCAAACGCAACCACGACTGCCAACGCTTCATTGTGCTAGTTCAAGCCCTCAGCACGCCGAATCGCTGGAAGAAATGGGATAAAACTGGAAGGAGTATGGGTAAGATAATTTGGAGAGGATTACCCGCCTGTAAGCGCTGAATTTCCCGAATTCTGCTGGTTAACCGTGACTAAGCGGGCGATACTTAACCTCGCCAGGATGCAGGTGGCGTATACGTACCTTGGTGCTCCTCGATTGACATAAGGTTCCGTGTACTTGCACCTTACCACCATGGTCCCGCAAACATTCGTCTACTACTGCTCGGGCCATGGCTATGGCCATGCAACTCGCGTTTCCGCCTTCGCATCTCACCTGCTTCGACTACCTCTACAATGTCGACCTCAAGTGCACATCGTGTCAGAAGCTCCCAAGCATGTCTTCTCTGACAGCATCGCCCTTGGAGCCCAGTATCGTTATGCAGATTGGATTGATCCCATCATCGTCCAGCCAGTCGCATACCGCGTTGACCGTCAGAAGAGCGTCGATGTGCTCAAAGCATTCATGAAGAAGAAGGATCTATTTGTGGAGACGGAGCGGACATGGTTGACGGAGATTGGCGCTCGATGCGTGTTGAGCGATGCGGCCTTTCTAGGCTGTCTGGCTGCAAAAGCGGCTGGCATACCTTCAATTCTCGTCACCAACTTTACGTTTGACTCGGTATACAGTTACCTGTCTACTGCGTTCGTAGATTCAGAGCCTGGTACCCAGCAGCAACTCGCCGAGGTACTCTTACCGGCAGATATACCAGTACCCCAGGCCGTCCTCGACCCACTCGTTAGGCAGATACATGAAGGATATCGTCATGCCGATCTACTCCTCCTTCTCCCAGGCCAGATACCCATTCCATCATTTTCGATACACCCACTCTTACCCTCGCCTAACTGGGTTGATCTCACCCTTCACAGCTTCAATGACGACGTGGTTAATGCCATCGACCCACTTCGGCTAACAGAAGCTTTCGAACGCGAACACGAGGAATTAGACTCTGACGTCGCTGCTATGAAGTCTGAAAGTAGCAGGGAGAACAGTCTTTGCGAGTCTCGTCGCGACACGAACCCCGCTCTACTTCATCCTCACATACCCTTCCCTTCCAATTTCCCTCTACATGTCAAATCCGCTTCGGGTGCAATCAAGCGTAAAGTGTTACGTGCACCGCTGCTTGTGCGCAGTCCGACGGCACCAGGTATCCACGTTTCGGAGAAGACTCACTCTGTATATACTATAGAGGGCAGAAAACGTCTCTTGAGCTCTATTGGTGTTCCGGAGCACCTTCATGATCCTGAACATACCAAGGTTTTGGTCGTCTCATTCGGTGGTCAGGTGTTCCGAAAGCCATCTACAACACCAGCGAGCGGTCGAAGTACCCCAATGCGCGGGAGTACCACCGGTAGTCCACCACACTCCAGAACCAAGTCGTCGTCTAGCACTGCCGTAAACCCCCAAGGCGAAGGTATTGGCCTCGGCCTCTCAAGCGTATCGGCCTCGCTTGCCAAACTAACCGAACACGACACAGCTAAGCCTCATCATTCTGAACCCCAAACCCCAATCGAAAGTGGTACGCCCTGTCCGCCTCGCTTATCACTATCAGGCTCTCCTCCACGTTATGAGCGGCCTCATACGCCACTTGACCATCGGGATGTTAACCCGGATCCGAAATGCCATCCTTTAAAGCTCGTCAACACGGATCGAAAGCAAGACAGTCAATCGCAAGCGATGTGGATCCCTGGTGCACCGAGTCCGGCTATAGTACACAGTTCGAAGTTTCCATCTGCAGACGGTGACAACGATGACGAAGTACAAGTACACATCGTACCTGCCACGCCTTCTTCTGAAGTGGATGATTGGGACTTGGAAAGCAGTGGAGCAAATAACGAAATGCTTAGTCTGTTACCAGACGATTCATGGATAGCTATCGTATGTGGTGTTTCGAAGGAACAGTGGGAACGACAACAGCAGCTTGAAGGTGACGATGGAGGGCTGCCGGAAAACTTTTTCGTGGCTCCGAGGGATGTGTACATGCCAGACTTGACGGCTATTGCGGATGTTTTGTTGGGAAAGTTGGGGTATGGAACTGTAGCGGAGTGTGTAGATTCTAGGACGCCTGTTGTCTTTGGTGAGTTTTTCCTTGCTGATTTAGGAGCTTGCTTTCGTGTTATTGATGGAGATATTAGTTCCTCGTCCGTTGTTTATCGAAGAACACGGTCTAAAGTTGCTGTTACGTGAATCGGGGGTGCCGGGTGTCGAGCTGACGCGAGAAGCATATGAGAATGGCAAGTGGTCTGGAAAGGTTTGGGAAGCTTGGATGAGAGGACGAGAAGGTAAAGAAGAAAGACGAAGAGAGGAACAAGAGGGACTTGTGATCGGGCAAGACGGTAAAATGACAGTCATGCCAGGCATGATTGGCATAGAACGGCGAGAACGAGAAGGGAGAAATATGGCACTTCAAGTGGTCAGATGGGTGAATGAATGTTGGAGTGGATGTGAATGTTGAATGGACCTTCACTGTATGTCCGGATTTGGTACTTGGACACATTGGACATTGGACAATTTGGCTCGATACATGTAGAGTATAGGTAAAAGAGAATTTAACACGCCTTGCGATCAATCTCATACGTAGTAAGACTCATCGCTTTCAAAGGCAGCGCCCAGTTACTACCAGCCCCATTTACGGCGAAGTCGCGACCGAAGTCCTCAGTAGCCGAGGTCCTATAAGATGCAATGACGCAGACGTCCTCGTTATTGGGGAATGTGATTGAAAGGGTAGTGTCGCTATTCGTGGGGTTCATAGCAATGATGAAGTACTTGGAGGATGTAGAGACTGCGATCATATTGTTCGTCGCTCCGTCGCCAGTAATAGCGTGGCGTTGACTTCCGGCTAAGTCCGGGTGTCATAGAGGGATAAATCAAGAGCTGTTAGTGAACTCACGCTTAAGGAAATTCCCGAAATGTTTGTACGTCCAGTAGTGTTTTGTGATATCTGAATCATAAGAACATGAGGCACGCCGGAAATTCTTGGTCATAAAGAGAGCTTACACAGTTCATGATTACCATTCGTGGCATGCGCGCCGTCGTAATATATGAGCCCATCCTAATAAGCACCAATGAGTCAACTATATCACCAAGGAACACCCTTTGACTTACCGTCCAGCCGTTACTGTTTGGTGTGTTTACACAAGTTGGATTGTTCAAAGGTGAGCAGCCGATTTCTGTCAAATATCACGTTAGTTTTGACATGAGTTGCTTGCTGTTTGAGAGGCCCTACGGCTGGAAACGAGGGTCCAGAACTAGTAAATCAGCAGAATTTAGAACGGTGACTGGAAGTAGGGTAGGTACGTACATCGTAATGAGACTCTCCTCCGACGATTAGACTCTGAAAAACTAATCCCGAGAACATGAGTGCGTTTTTGATGCTATATCAATAGTTAGTCAACTGTTCGACATGAGCATGTTGTGGCATACGTTGGATCGTAGCCTCCACCGTAAGCACGTCCAGACCCATCAGCTTCTCCGAGTCCACAGCAAATTTCCTAACTTGTCTTTAGTAAAGAGTAGCCGTACTTGACAAGGAAGATTATACCGTCATCCAAGTTGGCTTGCTGGGATATAATAGCTTCGTGGAGGCAATATATGCTCTATAGCCAGCATCTGAAGGAAAATCGTAGGTGTGGTGCACGACTGCCGCTAGCTGATCGCAAGATTAAGCAAGAGTTGAATCCAATATGGATTGAGATTGTAGACCTTATCTGCGACCTGGGAGAGCCAGAACGGATATTCAGCAGCGGCCTCAATGAGCCAGGAGGACTCATCCGCCAAAATGCCAACTTGATTGGTCAAACCCTTGCTGTTCAGAGCGTTCCAGAGTGAGTTGAACACTTCCGGGCGTCTGTGATGTACACCGGGTAAGAAATTTCGCGAGACCGTGAGAGCTCGACATACTGCCAAGGCAAAACAAGCATGCCTTCCTGACCGCAATCTCCGAAGTTATTGTCGGGCTCGTTCATAGGAGAAACAAAGTTGATATTAATTCCTTCGTCGCGGAAATGCTGTAGGACGTCAACGAGAAAAGTAGCGTAAGCATCCCCGGAACCTACAAACAAGTTCGTTCAGCTACTAGATATCCTCAAAGGTGTGCCTTACCTTCAACAAAGCTACTGCCGCAGCTCTTCCCACCGGCTGTCAGAGGCGCTGGTGCAGTATTTGCGAACATTGTCAAGTCATGAACGTCATGTTCCGCTGCCTCTCGTAGGAAATAGACACCTTGTGAATCGGCAGACCAATTATAGTTCCCAGGACCAAGATAGAACGTTTCGGGTGCACGAACAGGGTTGTTGACGCCAACGCCTCCACCACCAACATTCCACCGATAGCTAGATAGCCCGAGCCCATCTTGGGAGAAAAGTAGATTCGAGAGGTTCTGGCGTGTTGCTTCGGGGAACTGAAAGAGGTCTTTAACCCACCACGCTCCAGACCCGCCTATGCCGAGAATTGTTTGCGCCGGCGAGGAAGATATGCTAGCAGCAAGGGCTGCTGCAGGTAGCCATGTCAAAGCAGCCAATGTCACAGAGGGTTGATGCATTTCTGCGTCGGGATGGCCAAGAAGTTGCTAGGTAGATAGAATCTAAGAAGGGCCTTTTAAATACTTAGCTCTTGTGGATCCGTTCCCGCAACATTTCTACATTATTCTACCAAGAGAGTTGCCGTGGGAGCTGATTTCGGGGAGGGTTGCTACAGAAGCTGATTTTCGGAGACAAACCCATCGTGATGCCCGGCATGAATACTGGGGATACATGTGATGGATGGTTGATGGAAGCCCAAAAGCATGTGCTGTACTATGAGAACATCAATAACAGGTGATTAATGGTTCAATGACGAGCCTTATGCTTTTTTTTGCAGTGTTTTATGTGCAGCATTGAGGGCCCATACAAACCCATACAAGGGTCAATGCGCGGCGGACCGGGCCGTTTCTGATTTTCTTTCTTTCCCACGTCCTCCTTGCTGCAGATGTCGGTCTTCGGCTCTGAAAAATTTTACGCTTCCATGACTGCGGCATTGAGCAACAAAATCACATCTAACATGCGCCTGTCTTTACAATAGCATGCGTCTTTCTATGTGAGTAGTTAGCCGTGCAGCAAGCAGCCTTATTTGCTAACCTGAACATCTATCTGTAGTCTTTCGATGTCAACGGTGAACTTCGATAGCTGCGGCTGAGACTACGGCTGCGGAAACGCCTCGCAAGGTACCCCATAAAATTATCGCCATGACGTCTACCCAATCACACTGCTTGCCGTCGTATCTCCAAGCGCCCACCGGGACTCAGATGCTGTTGAGAATACCTTCTATATCCTGATACATCCAACTCGGCGCCTCTACCTCAACCCGTGATGACCTCGTGCAGGTCGATCAAACCTTCGAGCACCGCAGTCAAGCTGTTACCCTAGGATATAAGATAGCATTGATGTGCAGGGAGGTAAGTCGACCATCATCTTTACCTACTCGGACACTCATCCAGACTCTCAGCTTCATGGAAATCTTCATTCGCAATGTTGATTTCTTCACTTCGCAACATGATATTACCCGCACTCTCGCGTCACATCTACATGAACCACCATATACAACCGGAGCACCCTTGAACTTCCACGTCCGCATGTTCAAACCTCGGAAGAAAGGGGACAGGCATCTTCACCAGGGATGTGGTGCACTCACTCTTCCGACTGAAGAAGTTGGAAGGATGTTCCTTATACAATATGGCGGCCCCAGTCCACGAAGTTTTGTATCCATTCGTGGCCGCAAACTAGCCTTTCAGCTTAGCAATAAAGCTCTCTCTCTCGACATCCTCATCAGTATCCAGAATTCCCCCTACCTCGATCCAGCCGAATTGGAGGAAAGAGAACGAATCTTGAAATTATTGGACAGTAATCCGATATCTTTAGAGCGTTTGCAATTTGGTTGGGACTGTCGGGATCATGTGTTCTCGGTAGAGTGGGATTATCCGTGTTTGCATGGATCGGCGTTGCGGTTTGACGCAGAGAACCGTCGAATATGTTTACAACTTGCCAGTGTGCAAAGAACCAATCCCTTAGCCGATATCCTTGAATCCGCCTTTGCTGAACTCTTCCCTAATCTTCCACAAGAAGTCCTTGTAAATTTCTCCACTATTGACTACGTCACCTGCCATAGAGATTCCTCTGGGAATCCCATCATCCATCTTGGTCTTTCGACGCCACCTCAATTCATACAAGGCCAAAACCCCATTCTGGATAGGCCTGCCCCTTCCCTGAGGTACCCATTTCTTCGGCTTTCCGATGCCGACCATCGCCCTCACTCCGAAATCGCGCCGTACCTGTCTCTCGAACTTCGCCTGGTGTGCCATACTTTGACGCAGTTGGCCAAGTTCGAAGAGCTTGCTATCGAGGCCGGACTTAATATTACCATACAGAACGAGTTCTATCCCGTTACGAGACGTGGGCTTTTCTCAGCCTCTTCAATTTCAGCGTGTTTCGAGTGGCTTAAGTGCCTTGATTTCCACGTCGCCTTCCAGATCGAGCGGCTTCTTCTTGAAGGGTGTGTCGATCCGACAGAGATATTGGAGTTACGAGAGGACATGGATGATCTGGTAGAAACTGCGAGGAAGAGGGGCACCAGAAAGGGTGATTACATCACTATGGTCTTTCGAGAATTTGGTCAGCAAGCGTACGGGCTATGCTCATCCAGCTCCGGTGCTCAGACGCTCAAACAGTGCTTCCAGAAAGTGAAACGTGCACACGATCGTTCATCCAATACAGCGTTGATCTCCGGCCGGGACGACGACGGCATATTCCTTTGTATGCATGTTCAAATCACTCCCACTGGCATGATATTTGATGGACCTCTCCCCGAGCGTTCGAATCGTGTAATTCGTCAATACAAGCCCGAACATCACCACAACTTTTTGCGGGTCAGCTTTAACGATGAGGGTCGCCTCCAGCTTCAGTTTAACAGGGAGATTGATGGCGATGACTTCGTTAAGAGGAGGGTTCAGCCGTTTTTCAAGGAGGGTTTACGAGTAGCTGGTCGAGTGTTCTACTTTCTTGGATACTCCCAGTCCGCATTGAAAGAGCATGCTGTTTATTTCATGGCGCCTTTCAGGCAGGATGGAAAGCAAGTAACAACGGCTAGCGTCATAAAGAGCCTTGGGAGCTTTGCCGACCTTCCATTTGATTCCAGGCTTGTCTACTGTCCTGCCCGCTATGCCGCTCGAATTAGCCAAGGATTCACTGCTACTGATCCCACGACTACCGAGGTTGAAAACATCGTGTTGGATCTGCCAGACATTGTGTCAACAGACAAGAACGATAACAAGTGGGTTCATACGGATGGTGTCGGGACGATGTCCCCCGAGTTCGCACGAAGTATTCATGCAGAACGTCAGTCCCGACGACGTGGTCGAAAGCGACCTCTCAGCGAGTATACCCGCGTCTTGCAGATTCGATTCCTGGGTTCCAAAGGAGTGCTAAGCGTTGATCACACGTTATCCGGGAAGACAGTGTGCCTTCGGCCCTCCATGGTCAAGTTCCAAGGAACTCCATCGAAGAGAATCGAAATCGCCAAAGTCTTTGATAAACCTGGAACGTGAGTAGCATTGATCGCGCTCAGCTACCTGTTGCTAATTGACTGATCTAGGTTATACCTCAACCGGCCGCTGATCATGTTGTTGGAAGGACTCGGCGTGCCTCACACTAGCTTCTTGAAGTTCCAAGATATGGCAGTTGTAGATGCAGAACGATCTATTGAGTCTTTCTCGCGTGCCTGTTCCTTTCTCGAAGGTCACGGATTGGGGGCCTCGTTCCGTATCCCATCAGTCTTGACAAATCTTCCCAAGTTGGGCGTCTTTGGATTATATGAGGACACTTTCTACCAGAAGTTCATGGAGTACGGCAAGAATCATGTACTGCGATTGCTCAAGCATCGAGGTAAGCTGTAGTGACGTTAGTAGCACTCGTATCCGGAAAACTGATTTCATGACTACCAGCTCGCATACCCGTTCCTGGAGCCTGGAACCTGGTTGGCATCGCCGACATTCATCGGTATCTACGACCTGGTTGTATATTCGCTTGTATAAAGCCGATAGATCAATCTCGTCCCATCTACCTTGAAGGACCGGTTTTGGTGTCGCGTAGTCCTACAATCCACCCTGGCGATATTCAAATCGTCACCGCAATAGGCGCTCCCCCACCTGGTTCGCCTTTCGAACAAGACGATTTAGCCAACGCTCTCGTCTTCGCTACTACCGGTAAATACGGTCACGAACACCTATAATATTGCTAGTCTGACCTTGAGTATTGGTAGACGATAGGCCTCTTCCTTCTTGTCTGGGAGGTGGTGACCTTGACGGTGACGAGTACAACGTGATCCCTTTGAATACCCTTCCGGAGTTCTGGATAGACAGAAACCGGATTCAAACACCTGGCGAGTACCCCACAGCGAAAAGACGCGAACTTGATCGTCCTTGCACAATGGATGACGTGGCAGATTTCGTTATGGAGTACATCACTCGCGATGTGCGTTCATCTCCCTGTGTCTCAGTCGTAAACTTACCTTCCGCACCGACAAATACAGGTTCTCGGCATGGTCTCGATAAACTGGCGTATATTGGCGGATCAGACGGATATATTCAATCCCAACTGCATGAAGATGGCAGAACTACACAGTCTTGCGGGTGAGTTGTGATACGTCATCTATGTCAAAGGCAAAGGGATGAGCAATGAATCTAGTGGACTACCCCAAGTCTGGAAACCCCGTTCCCATTCAAGATATACCAAAGCGTAGCAACGAGAAACTCCCTGATTGGTACGCCCCAGAAACTATGTATGAACTGGATGGTTCCAAGTACTATCCAAGTCAGAAAGCCATTGGAAAGCTGTTTCGGGCCATCACATTGGATGCTCCACAGAATGTCGTTCGAAGCGGCAGGAAACAGAGGCGACGTGCCTATCGAGATGCCTTTGAGGAGGAGTTAGATGAGCTCGCCGATGATTTCATCGATCTTACTGTGGAGAGGCACAATCCTCTATACACCGCAGTGGAGACGAAAGTTGCCGAATTCATCGACATCGACGACTCTGTGGACGAGGAGGCAAAAGATCATATCAAGGATCTTTTCCAGAATTATCGGTCCAACCTCGAATCCATTTGCAGTGCGAACACCTTGGCAAGTGGTCCTACCGCCATGTTGACAGAAGAAGAGGCAGTTATTGGCACCATTGTTGCGAACACATCGCAAACCAGGAAGCGTTTAGATCACATTAGGAAACTCAGAGAGCAGACTGATACTCTAGTTCGTGATGTTCGGGAAAGCTTGGCCGGCGACGACGACATCTCTCCCGGAGAAACCTTGCGTCGGGCCTTCTACGCATGGCAGGTTGCTGAGCACTTCTGTCATATTCGCAGTAGGCCACCGCCTTTCGGAGCTAGGAGTTTTTGGTGGGTGTCATTGGGAGCTGTCTTCGAGGGCATTAGAGAGATTGAGCAAGAAGAGATCAACGAACGAAGACGGGAAGCTAGGCGAAGAAATCGTGCTTAAACACGTATGTATAGCAAGTTGGTTGTACATTGTAAGAAAGGTCCTCTATCAAATCTTAATTTTGAATTCAAGTAACGCGAACATCGGAAGCGAAAATGTACAATATCTCCTGAGCCACCATACCTTTGAGAACGCAGAAGAACCAAGAATGAAATCCATTTAGTTTAAGTATGCTAACTCTCGCCTCTCGTCATCTTCGATCCCGTCAATCTCTTGTACCACACTCGCCGGTGTGTGTATGGTCGGACGTCCTGTCGACTCCTCGTCGATATGTCGCTAGTAAAGACTACACTTGACTCTACCATTTGTACCCTAAGCTAAACCCAAAAAAACATCCGCCATTACTTCTTTCATGAACGAGTTATCATTGATAGTCTCCGGGAACCTCAATTCATACATATCCAAGAATATATTCTGTTCTTAGCCTTCAGCGAATAATACAAATGACTCGGCACTAAACGATATTGCCAACGATCCTGAAACTGCGCACTCCTAGTCGCTCGCTCACGTCTGTGGGGTCTCCGATAAAGTCGTCAAGCGTCACCGTTCTATTACTTTTACAGATGATCTTGGCACAAGCAGAACAGTGGCAATCGACCGAGTCGATGTGAATGGTGAGAGGATCGATGGTGATGATGTTGGACATGCGCATCTATAAAGCCTACAATAACTAGTCTGGTTCAAGCTCGTTGAGGTAAGGATATACCCATATATTATATACATACATTGACGCGAGCTGATGTGTCAATATCAGTCTATGGAATGGCAACAACGAGCACTTTTGTTGTGAGACAGAAGAGTCAGCGCCAGCCCCCAAAGACAGGACGGTCGTCTCCTTCAACTCACTCGCACTGCATCCGCATTTCCTAGCTGCACACGCGGCTTGTGCTGAGATACACAACATAATGAAAAGCCGCGACTGGCCTCGTTGATGGGACGTCGGGAAGCGAAGGAAGTACAAGGGCCGTAAAGCAAGCATCCTGTAGTATCATTGTGATTGTATATAGCTACATATCGACCCGGATACAGTTTCGTATGGCAGCTAATAATTCTTGATAGACCCATGATCGAAAAGGAAGTGCACCTTACTGAGACTAGGAACGAGGGTTGTGTTTTCGTTTTCGTGATATGGAATCGATGACAGTCCGTCGAATGGACGCTAGTCTACTGATTGCGCTATCGGTATCAGAGTGTTGGAGTAATGGTTCCTTGTTCCAAAGGCTGAGTTTCTTCTTCGGTTTTGGTTCGGCTTCTGCGATTTCCTCTATTGATGAGCAAGTCTGAATCTCTGCATCGACCATTTGCGATCTTTGCGACGTAGAAGACTCGCGTATGTGAATGACTGTCTCAGAATCCTTCCTCGGGATTATTTCCGGCCTCTTGGTCTCCGATAGCCCTGCATACTCGTCGGCCTTGCTGTGAACGACGATGACGGCAGAGGATGATACCGCTACTTCATCCTTCGAGTTAATATTTGAGCCTCCGCTGTCCATTGTCTCCTCCATCAGGCTTTCGACGATGATTGCAATACCATGGCCGTGTTCGCTAGCCCACATTTTAGGCCTGGCGCTGCACTTGAGTTTGCCCCCAGTCAAATTGAGCGCGAACTCTAGTGTGCCATGCGAAGCGGTATCCGTTGAAGGAGTAGCAATAGATGAATCATTCGATTCAGATGTCGATCTGCTTCGAGAAGGGGTAGCTACTGAAGCATCTTCACAACAATGACATCGAGAGTAAGGTTGTAGCTCGTCCAAGGTAGACGAATTGCTTCTATGTCTGATCGCATCGAAAGAAACGGGGCTGTTTGGACTGGGAGGTGAAGGAGGTAGTGGCGTGAAAGCTGGAAAATATTCGTCGGCGCTGAATCGAGCATCGTACGTCGAGGGAATCATCGGCGATAGAAAAGGCGATAGCGGTAAAGGTACGAGCAGAGCCTGCTCGAAGTCGGGGTCATACATGGAAGGAGGCCGACTATAGTTTGGAAACGGCGCCAATTGCAAGGGCGAAGGTGGACGTGATCTGGCAGGAAAAATGTGCGTCGACGTTTCGAATAGACCTTCACAGGGTGTTAGTAGTGGCGGCGACGGCGGGGGTGATTCCGAAGATGTCTCTACGACACATTTGAGCGTCCGGAAGTTCGTTTCCGTGATGATCAGATTTGGTGTTGACGAGCCAAATCTGAAGTTGGTGAGCTTCTGTCGCTCTGTAGCTGCAATCGCTCTATTTCGGGCCTCCCAGTCCCGTTTGATTCGAGTAGCGGCACTCTCGCCTCGGCACTGAAACTCTAGATCATCGGCATCCATTGCGATTGCGGCATTATATTGGTCCTCGCGTTCTTGAGCACTAAACTCTTTTTGTGAGATGAGTCCTCGATCTCGCAAGGCAACTTCGCGTGGTTGCTTCAGTAAGTCTTCCCTCTGAGCCTTAGAGGATGAGGCTGATTTGAAGCGAATGACGGAAGATAACCGATTGAATAGCGACTTGCTAGAGCCACCGGGTATGATTCTGATCAGGGTAGTAGGAGTTAAGACGCTTTACACAAGCAATATGGAAAGGAAGACATACTTAGAGGGCCTCAAGAACGATTCATTCGTTTGAACAAGCGATTCATTGTCCGGAAAGCTGCAAGTTCTGTGTCACCAAACGCAGGTTCCCAAAAACGGTTGTGAGACATACCCAGTAGTAAACGGTGAATGATCCCTTGCTCCTGAATCCCCCGTCATGAAGTGAGAGCCATCAAAGTCGTTGAATCTACCGCTTTTGCCCAAGAGACTTGTCATCGAGAAACCAAAGTGAGACGTTCTTAATCTCTTTACACCAAGCAAGTCAACACTGTTACTGGTTTGTCGTCGAGAAATCCCCCTTCCCTTCAAGGATCTCAAACTCGCAGCATCGGTTTGCAAAAGTGGTCGCGGTGGAACTAGTTCGGTATTGCTAGAAGGCATGGTCGGTGAGGGTTGAGGTGGGGAAGGAGAGCTGTACATACAGGAGCACGACGCTTAAATGACCCCACGATCGATAGTCAGACGATCGGTGCGGGGAAAAACATTCATCGACGATGAAACAAGTCCTGCTAGCGAGAGGAGACGCGAAGGAGTTGAGAAGCATGCCGTTTGGGTGTATGAAGCATGTCCCAAAGATACTTTAGTATCCGCTAAAAGCCTCTCAAGACTGATTCAGACTGGAATTTGGGACCTTTCAACGCAAAATGAATGGCATTGAAATGGTACCGAAAAGGCTGAACCAAGGTGCTTTGCGGGCTGAAGCTCTTGAATGGAGATTCTATTGCGACTTTGACGTTCGTGGTGTGTCACGTCAATAGCAGACGGATCCTGTCGACTCCTCGTCGATATGTTGCTGGATGACGAGCCTCGTGTTCATAAGTTCGAAAACGGAGGTTCTCTCTAAGTGATCGCCCTCCTCATTGTTCTCTCGATTTACGAAGCGTTGTGGACATAGTGAAGACTACATTTGACTCATCGAAATGTACCCTAAGCTAAAGCCCGAAAGAAAGGTTCAGCCGTTACTGCATCATTAAAGTATTAGGACGCACCTCTCAACGCTGTCGGCGTTTTCGATCATACGCTCTACCATCGCCTCCTGATTATTGTAAAGGAGGTAGTTCGGATGGCTGTTTTTTTTTTGCTGTTTCCTCCCGCAGGACGAGTCAGTAAGAATGAGAATGAAGGAGAAAGGTACATACACGTGCAACTCTGTGTGTCACTTTCATCTTCATCCCGTCCGGCAGCGACAATGGCTCTTTATCCAAGCACCTCAAAACTGGAACCGGCCTCATCAGGACCCACTGAGTTCGAAATACTCAAGGCATCTCACAAGCAAGTCGGATTACTTTGAACGATTGTACAAAGTTCTTACGGCTTTTCACCAGGTTTCTCCGCGAAGATGACGAGGAAGAAGGGGCTCAGCTCAGCTGGGAAGAAAAACTAGCTTCTAAATATTACGCCAATTTATACCGAGAGTTCGCTGTCTGCGACCTTAAGCATTACAAGTCGGGCAATGTACGTACAGTCATCACCTCCTTTACATCCGGATTTCTCAACGTTTAGTAGTTTGCCTTGCGCTGGAGAACAGAAGCAGAAGTCCTATCAGGTGCCGGAGAAACAAGCTGTGGAAACACACGGTGCAAACTCCACGAGCCTACAGCGGATTTCGATGATTTCGCAGAGAACGAGCGAGGACATAAATCCTTGAATCTGGCCACCCTTGAACTACCTTTTACATACCTGGAGCACGGAGAGAGTAAGTCTGCGCTGGTGAAGGTGGTCCTTTGCGAGAAATGTGTGGGAAAGCTCATGTGGAAGAGAAGGAAAGACAAGGAACGAGAGACGGGTGTTAAGCAGGAGGATGACGAGCCCGACTTGCATGGTGTTGGTGAAACACGGCAGGAACGATGGAAACCTGTTCATGAAAATAGAGATGTCAAGGAAGAGGCACCCACTACATCCCACCGACTCCGAGAGAAGTCCCGGCACGAACGGTGGGATAGAGACCGCGATAATCTCGTGAAGGAGCGCCGTAGGGAACGACACCGCTCGCTTTCTCCGCGAGATTCGAGACGTCATGTCCACTCTCGCAGACCGTCATGATGCCATATAGGTGTAGTCGTTAGTACACTTTGCTCTCAGCCAAGTCACCTTAAACACGCCCATACAACTCTGATGTACTATACCAAAGATGTTGTCAATGTATACTACCCATCACGAGTTTGTCGTTATTTTAATGTGGCTTCAGAAAACTGCAGCGGTGCCGACAAGCATACCAGTCTTTTCCGCGAAGAACGAATCTCTGAGGTTGAGGCATATTGAACACAGCGTGAATCGGTGGAGCACGGTAAAGCGAATGAGTAGAAAAACTTGAGGATATACAATTCTCATCGATAACCCCACTACTTTGAATAGGATCTCCTGAGCGAACTGAACGCACAACATGCAGGAGCATACTCCGGAAGGCAAAGAAGAATTCTGTTAGCCTCATCACAGAAACTAGACTTGTTGATCGTGGTTTTTGCTTCGTGGATTATCTTGACCGATGACATGACGACGAATATGCCTTGTCCGAGCCTGAGCATGATCCTGTGTAGACATCGCCATCCAGCTCTGTGGCAAAAGAAAGGCTAGCTGTCAGGAAAACAAGTCTACTGCTACCTATTCTATAATCCCGATGCTGCTAAAGGTGCCCTTAGAGGTCTTCGACGTACAGTTTATGTTTACTGCGCTCTCTTGTCGTACATATAAGTATAGTACCATCCATCGAACCATGTATCAGTGTATGAATCTAAGTCCGTCGTATTCTAGTTAATTATGGAGTCTCCACATGCACCGCAATTGACTTTGTGATACTACTCTTCAACTTGGAAGGTCAGCATTCCCAGTCCCTGTCCAGACGATATAACATCCTATGAGAAAACGTCATATGATTACTCCTGTAGAACCACGTACCTCAGCCTCTAAACACGTACAACACATTTCGTTCCATCCCTCTTCAACTCTTTGCGTCTTTCCCAGATCCCCTTGTCGACACCGGGTAGCACGCGATTAGGAGTGCCGGGGTCATGGTACGCACATCTGAGTGCACTCCAGTCAAGCTTTGACGAGAATTCTAGCAAGACAGTCTCCAAAGGAGCGACGTCGACACCAGCAATGGCCTTCCTGGTTCTGGACTCTCCCATACGAACAGCGGCCTCCACTAGATCTGACACCGGTACAACTGCGGCTTGTGGATCGTGAATACTGATTTGCCGTAAGCGAGGGCAAAGTGGCGGTAACAACTCGAAGGCATCCCAGTCAAGGGTGAGTCTACGCAGGACTTCGACGTAATTATGAGGTGAAGAGTCTGTCATGATTGAAAGCCGCTCCACTTTCGGGCAGGACTCTAGCATCGCTATCACTGATTTGGGTGTGAGGTATTCGTTGGGGCAATGGACTGAAAGCGTGTGCAGGTTAGCTGATGAGCGCTGTAGGAAGGCAAGGATGGAGGAGCCAGGAAGGTATGTGGTAAGCGTACAGGTGCAGTGAGTCAAGCAGGAAGCATGGAAAGAGAGGAGGTTCGGAAAAGTGAGGGATTCGAAAAGGGCAGAAGCCTGGTCGAATGTGCCAGACAAGGCGATAGTGAAGTGTTGAAGCTTTGGTAAGACAACCGAAGAAAGCGATGTGGTGCCTGTCGGAGCGCGATACTCCGTGATAGTCAATGATTCCAGATTTGGCGTCACTTCGAGCATTTCGAGGAGACCTCTGAGCCAGGGTACTTCATCAAACGTAAGTGCAGTGAGCTGGGACCAGCCAATCTCCCATCCTGGGTATGCTGGGGTCTTTGTCTGAAATGTAGCCAGCTTGGGAGCTTCTTCCACAGCCTGGGAAAACCAGCCGACCTCATCCTCGTCCAAACTAAACGAGGTACGTAAAGAGTGCAGAAGTGGGAATATTAAGGAAAGTTCTTCGGGGTTTTGGATGGCTTGGAGAATTTCCGCATCAAGGCTGAGTTCGAGCGAGCTAAAACGATGCATCTCGGTCATTAGCGTCGTCAACAACTCGAGCCCAGCCGATCCGATATAGTACCGCGCTAGTACGCCCACGTCCTCAACAACGTGGAAGGGACGTCGATTGGCTTCTGCATCCACAATCCTGACGTCTAGAGGGCAACTTCCTGATCGGCGAAGGTAGAGCTCAAGTAGGGGAATAAGTCTCTGGCGATCATGAATGTCGTATAGATCGATGCTGAGGGTAGACCACAGCTGGGGACGACATACGACAAGATCCCTCCAACGAGCCGAGACATGAGAGAGGGTGAGAGCCGGAGTATCTACTGAAAAAGGTCTTCCCTTGATGGAGAGAGAGTACTGGCTCTCTCCCTTTTCTTGCTTCGATTGAGAGCCAAAGCACGTAAACCGAAAGATCTCATCCCAGACCTCCACGGGAATTCGTCGCTTAACTGAGACCCAATTGCGACGCTCTGTAATTCGCTGATGAAGTTGAGCTTTGCTCGCTGCAAGCTTCTTGATAGCCTGGTCCAGTCGTGCTATTTCTGCATTGATTCGAGCCAGCTCTTGTTCTTCGTATGCTAGCATGGAGAATGCTTGAGTGAGATCTTTCTCGGAAGGGACGTGGTCAGAGTGGAGCAGATCAGGAGGAACAGGGGGATACAGTGAAGTAGGAATAAAAGAGTATTTGCATCTTTCACATAGAGTTGTTGCAGGCATGATGGGGGGTGTTAACTCGAATCTGAAATCCTGGACAAAATTGATTACTTCCATAATATAATTACCAAGTGAGCGTACCTTCAATTTCCTGTTTTTGCCCGTAGTAAGCACTAGCTAGTACTAGCTGCTTGGTGGCAGCGGAGTGAAATGCACCGCGTCACCGTCACGCATGCAGCATCCTGTTCACCACCTGCGTTGAAGCAAAGCACCATAGATAATCTCGTGTCTTCCTCGTGAAAAAGACTATGATTTTTGCTCTATATTGGAGAAAAATGGCTTGCAGGTGGCTGAGATTGTCCCTGCCAGGGGTGGTGGAAACCCAGAGATGCTCCTTTCGGTGTGTCGATATTAACGATTCACTATGACTGATCAGCTTTCCAGAATGTGTCTCTTCCCCAGATAGGGTCATAGGCCTGATTTATGGCACATAAATCTCGGACGAACAACCTGAAAAGGGTGAAGAACTGAATGCAAAACCTGGAACCATGCCTCTGACACTGTCTTCTGACACCGTCTCCTGACAACTGTAACGAAGTTGGGGCGTTCTCCCGAACTAGCAGATGAATGCGTTGGCAGTGAAGCATTCACGGTGCCATTGGTGCATGATTTTTCCTAGTCGTGTCTGGCGCTCCATTGTTTTCAGTACTGCTTTACCCAACTCTTCGCCCATGCGGAAGAAACCATTCTCTCACTTTCGTACAATCACTGCTCAGACTGAACAGGACATACACGCACCAGTACACGTTTGTCTCCATTGGAAACCTGAGGGGTGCGCTGTTCAACATTCATCAGTTGAGGCTTCCGTACAGGAATTTTAAGATTCGACCCTGACCCTACTTTACACCATCCCCCACTATGCCAAGTGCACGCTCTAGATTCTCAAGACCGAGAGCACTGACCTGAACGACTTCAGACTCGTTGTCATTCACTTCACTCTATGCCACAATGATGGGGAATGGCGTATCCGTCGCGGAACCTGAAGTACGTTCTACAGGTCCACCATACGTAGTTGGATCCTACATATTGGCCGGAACCATGGGGGCAAGTATCCCATTCTCTCCGAACCTTGGCACCGTGTTCACCGACTTGCAGATGTTTCTGTGGGATTTTATCCTCCATCTGGGCACTGAGTACAGGCTCCTTTCGAGGCAAAAATTCAGGTTACCGACGATCGTCTACTTTTTGTCCAGGTAAGCTTATCTTGTCATCTAGCTTCATTCCCGGTTCTAGAAGTGTTTGTAGAGTAAGCGCACTTTTTGGACTGTTGTCGGGGACCATATTCTTCAGTGCGTCGCAACTCGGTGGAACCATCTCAGAAAACTGACGTCTCCTACAGCGGCACCCCTCGATGATTACTGTTCTTTCCTCGCGAAGCTCATGTTCGGCAGTCTTCCCCCTGCTATTACGGCCACATCACTTCTCCTTTTCTTCCGTGTAAGCGCAGTCTACACCGGAAACAAACGCGTCGTGACTGCCTTCTTCCTCTACTTCCTGGTCGTCATGGGCTGCTCGACGCTCATACCATTCACAGGTATTGGAGAGAAAGTCGGGCCCATAAATCCATTTTGCACGATAGCCAAAAAGGACATACGGCTTGTGGCGGCGATGTTGACCATCCCTTTGGTCAATAACATAGCCATTTTCATAGCGGTTTCGGTCAAACTCATGCCTGAAGAAGAGACGGAGAATTATAGTCGAGACGTGATGTCAAAAGTCCAACGGTTCTTACGAGGGAAACATCTACCAGGACTCTCGAAGACGCTTTTCCAGGACGGTCAAAAGTACATACTGTAAGTGAACCCTGTCACAACTATCAATCTCTTGCTGATGAACCCCGCAGAACCTTTATTGTGATAACGTTGATCACACTGGCCATCCTGTCTACTAGGATTCTACCAGACATCTACGGTTACATCATCTTGGCGCCTCATTCTGCCATCGAAAACAGTGTGAATTGCTATTTGTTTCGCAGTGTCAGAGCTTCCGCATCGAGACCAGATCAGAATATGGAGACTAATATAAATTTCCGCACCAATCCGGAGTTGGAAACGCAGGACTTGCCTCGGTAGCCTCTCTTTGTTTCTCGGGACTGTAACTTATTTACTTGCTGCCTACCACATTCACTCATTGCACTTTGTACATATCAGACTCGTATCATGGTCATTCTCTGTGCACACGTTCCTTTTCGTTCGACATCGGCAGTACGGCGCTCGTTTTATAATAGGAGCAACCACCAATCACATTGCTAGTAAATCAAACATTAGCTGGATCCTAGCTTGAGAGGTGTCAATGTCAGATCCCACCGATTTGTACACCCGAAGTTGTCGCATGGCAAAGTGATAGGTGAGACGCTTGCCGTGTGGTATACCGTGTCCCCCCCTTCGTCTGCATTGCCCTCTACCGTACGGGGACTTTTTTTTGTTGCCAAACTTCCTCAATACTTAAAGTCTGTAATTCAGAGCTTCCGAAATTGTGTTCGCACCTAACCTTGACCTATTCTCATAAGCTCGCACCCCAGTTGAACTTGCCATGCGACACTTCAGGTGTACACACTGTGATCTGACACCTCTTGGCTGAATCAAATCCAAGCTGAAACGCTTCTTTCGATCGCGCCTCCGTCAATCGAACACATCCGATGGGCGTATATAGGATTGGACTTGACCTTTTCCAACCTTCAACATGATGTGGTTATCCGCGATACTCTTTCTCCTGGTTGGCTCTGCTATGGCCGTGAGCAGTCATCCTGTTTTGATGGTCATCCTATTTACCGAGTTCCCCAGAACCTGCCCGAGGCCCAGGAAGTCGTAAACAGCCTCCAATGTGGCGATGTAAGTAACCTGCTTATGGACGAGACCCGCTCCTGAACTCGACATTCTACAGTACATATGCGTCAGTGGAGTCACGGATGGCAAAACGGATCATTGTTAGACTTTTCTCCCATGGCATATGGCCAAAATAACTCGGTTTTGTTGACCTTAATGTATCAGATTATCTCACTGCCAACGGAAAGATCGCACCTGGATGGATGGCTATGTAAGTCTCGTCTGTAACCTCTTCGTCGAGTCCACTTATAACTTCGAAAAATCTAGGGGGTTCGGAACCGGCATGGCCAACAGTCCAATGGTGATAATATGGCACAACGCCGACGGATCTTTCACTCTATCACAGCGTGAAGCGCCAGAACACGTCATGCCCCACCTGGTCGCAAATCCTCCGAGAGTCGCGACTTTGGATCATAGTCAGACCTACGTGAGTCAATTTCCCTTTACTATGGTTCATTGTTCCACCATAACTTGAACATTTCTAGTGGGCCGATGCAAAAAGCCAATTCGCCTTTACCGTCCCGGTACGTTGTGATTACCTTTTTCCTGCATATATTAATAACTTCCACAGTCCGATGGTAACCTTAAACCCCATATTATATGGGCCATTTCGGACACGAACCCCGAGTCTTCGGCTCAAGATGCTCCCATCAAGTGGCATGTCGACAAGGGCGTGACCCATCTCGAGTTGCGAAAAGATAAGGATGCGTAATTATACGTTGGCAGCAGCAAGGATACCCGAGTCGGTGTCAAATCGAGCTATTTTCTAACGTGTTAGAATTGTGTCGTATTAATCCCGTTCAATTTATCACCAAACGCGCTGCCTCGACCCGTACAGGACAATTGAGTATTGACAAAATGGTGAATTTCAAGTTGAGCGGCTGGACCAACTAGACTGAGGTAAAAAGCGTTTGAAGGCAACTCTGAACGGTTCTCCAAGTTGGTGATCTATAGAATACAATGATCAGGATTCTGTCGTCTCTTAGAACAGTACACTGGCCTTGAAACAATTGTTCCAAAAGGGCGTTAAGGCTTTCCTGTCTCCACATAGACGATGGAATCTTGTGCAACAGAGCATACAGTGTCCGAGAGCCACGGGCGATACGCTTGAATTTGTTCTTCTCCGGTGCGTCATGGTATTCCTCACAGATGGAGAATATTGCGGTAAGCCAGCTCTTGGAATGCGAATGGGAGAAACGGAACCCAATACCTTCCCGGACGCCATCCGATATGGTACGAATATGTTTATCTCTGATGTCGATGAGGCAGTCATCCAGTGGTTCATCCCATTCATACTCTTCAGAAGGTGTCCATTCGAGGAGAGAATTACCACGAGGGAAGTAGGTGCGCCGAACGGTGTCCAGTCGGAGCTTGATATTGGAAAAACATTGCTTGATGAAAAAAGTGGTTACACAAGCCGGGCTTTGTTTCTGGATACCCCATTGGATAACTTGAATTGCGAGAGACACAAAGTCTGGATGAGAGATACTATCTGCAGGGCTGGCGCCGCTGATCTATTCGTCAGACTTCGAATCCTAAAACGGAATCATCATAAGAAAGAGACGTACAATATGTCCTTGACATTAGAGGGTCTATGTATTTTCTTGGCGTTCGATTCAACCCGTCCATCTATCGGTCGCGTTCTAAAGGACTACACGTTAAAACTCATAAGTTATACGGTCACACCAAGGAATTTCGTACTTTTGGAGAATAACCAGGAGATGCAGTACCGAAGGTGACGGTAGCCCCGATATGATGGACACTCTTTCATTTCCTCGCGATAAGAGCGTCGCCGTATGATTGAGAGACATCAACTTGGGCCGAGGAATAAACAGCGGTGGATCCGATTCCTTGGAGGTACTGAGTTGGAGACAGGATAAGGCAGTCGTTAGAACGGAGATACGTTCTTCAATCGGCGGCAGAGAGGACGACTGGCTAAGATTCATGATTGGATGAGCAATGACAAGAGAAGAGGTTTGTTTTCCAACGCTCTTCTAATTTTCGCACGACACCCCCGTTCATTGAACGGACAGGAAGCTGTCTAGGTAATGTCGCTGATCTTCACAGATATTACAACCTGAACGCCTGAACCCTTGGAGAGGGCCGGATGGTCATCGCAATGCCGAAGACACGATGCTGGTTGGATGATAGCTGCTACGTACACGGAAATGTAGACTACGCGCTGGAAGCTCATGCCAGACACTACCAAACATGCCTGGAGCCTCCGCTCCGTGCCCTGGTCCCCCTACTACACCCTGTACTTAAGGCTTCGAGGTTCCCTTCCTTCTGCCTCATGCTATTGAATATATAGATCGATGCACTGACTACTGAAGCATGATAGATACGATAAACGCGCCTCTCAAGCCTGTTCATCGATACCTTCTACCATTTCTTCTGGCAGGAACGGATAAGCAGTCCCACCGTTAGAACTGACACCCATCACAGAATACTGACCACCCATGCCAGACGGAGAAACCAATCTCAGCGCAGCCTCTTCTATCCGCTTCGCCTTGTCAGGATCTCCCCGGTTTCTCTCCAACAGCTTGATCAATCGTTCTTTCAGTCCCATAGACTGTAAGAATTGACTTTGCGTTAATGGGTTGTACACCGGGACTAGTGGGCAAGTTAGCAAAGAAGCTCTACGACACCAAAAGGGCGGACATACCGAGATCAATCATAGCTTCTCGAAGATACGCGAAATCGACGTTTGCTGTGAGATCGCATTCTCCAGGACGGTGGAAGAAATCAACGATTTCGTGGTCTTTAAAGGCCTTCAAACGACTTTGAGCAACACCATACGAATGCCAGGATAGCCGGCTTACTCTTCGAGAATTGTCAAAAAACGTATTACCACCATAGTCAATGATAAGCCCGCAGCCACCCAATGAATCACCGTCGTTCTCGGCTTTTGGTTTACGCAGGAGTTCCGCCACCTTTCGTGCCGTTTTATATGCCACTGGCGAAACCTCCAAAAAGGACCCGACAGGTATTGATTGGAAGCGTGGAGAAGAACTGCCCAATACGGCTGAGATAGCGCTGGGAGTCGGAGAAAGACCATAGGTAAAGCGTGGATACGGGGGAATCGACTCGGGGTTTGATTCTGACGGACTTGGAGACGAAATTAAGACTTCCTGCCAGCCTTCCTCGGTCCTCTGTATTATTGGTGAGCGGTCTTACCCACTGACAGTTTGGGCTGACACTCACCTTGAGAACATGGAACGGGAGCGCGTCAAAGAACTCATGAGCCACTAACATGGTGTAAGTCTCTGAGCTCGGTGATATGGAATCAAGGGAGTCGTGCCATTGTAGATTCCAACTCTGGTTTCCGAGCTTTTCTTGTTGCATCATTCGCATCGATGGGCTGGTTTCTACGAGGTGAACTTGGACTGAGACTGTCAGAGCGCGCGTCAACTGGCTGATGACCTGAAAGAATTCTATGTCAGTCAACGATTGACTAAATTAGAGCAAAGTACGCACCCTCAGGATATCAGCCATTAACGTGGCACGTCCCGGTCCTAACTCTACCAGCCGAATGTTTTTTGGAGCTCCAGCTGCTTGCCATTGCGAAAGTAACCATATTGCAATTAACTAGAACTTGACAGCTCATTACCACGAGGATCCAACCAGACAATACACAGTAACTCACTTCTCCGAAAACTTGGCTAATGTCGGGGGAGGTGATGAAGTCGCCCTTGGGTCCGAAGACAGCATTAGATGTCTTCATGTAATATCCTTCAGTGGGATGTGAAAGGCAGAATTGCATATAGGTCGCAAATGACATTGGTCCAGTTGCCTGCTGGGGTGCTCAGTGTCGTTGTCAACTTTAAATCAAGGCAAAGTCCAGACCTGAACATTCTTCAATAGTAGGTGCTCTATTGGCGTTATTGGAGGCACAGAGTCCGAATAGAAACGTGTGTTAAACGCGTAGGGTCGAGGCTTCAAGTAGGCCGGTCTCCGAGTGTTGCAGTATCGAATACCGGATACAGCTGCTCGACGTATTCCGCGAAACATGGTAACCGAAGTGAGTCAGAAGATATTTTTGAGTCGGTTTGCGCTGCCGGCGACGCGACGGGCGTCTGAGGGGATGATGGTGGTTGCAGTGTTGTATGGCCGGAACCGGTGTAGATGACTGGTCGCGCCGGCGAAAAAATTTATAATAAGGTATCTCAACTCTGCTACTTTCACTCATCACTTCACCTTCCTTGAGCCCAAAAACTTTATTCTCTGTGCATAGGATCTACCCGAGGACATGGCTACTCGTATGCAACCTTTCTTCTATCTAACTAAAATTTTCATCCAATCTATCCATCGCAGGTATCCAGTTCGAAAACAGCAGTGATATCGGCGTATTCGCAAAATTAACCAACAGCTACTGCCTGGTTGCAATACAAGGCAGCACAAACTTTTACTCATCATTTGAGGCTGAATTGGGTGACGTTATACCCATTGTGCACACGAGTATTGGTGGAACACGCATAGTGGGCAGATTAACTGCTGGTACGGTGCTCGTTGATTGTCTATTTGAGGGCGTTTTATAGATCGAAGAACGATCTACAGGAAATAGGCATGGCCTCCTCGTCCCTTCCACGACCACCGATCAAGAACTTCAACACCTACGAAATTCATTACCCGATGCTGTCGCAATACAACGAGTCGAGGAGCGATTATCAGCATTAGGCAATGTTATTGCTTGCAACGATTATGTCGCCCTTGTACACCCAGACGTCGATCGGGAAACGGAGGAGATCATTGCCGATGTGTTGAAGGTTGAAGTTTTCCGACAAACGGTAGCTGACAATGTCCTCGTTGGAAGCTACAGTGCCATTACAAATCAGGGAGGTCTCGTTCATCCCAAAACAAGTATACAGGACCAAGACGAGCTCAGTAGTTTGCTGCAAGTACCTCTTGTGGTATGCTACCATATAACGTGTCTACATTCCCTTGCGCTGATATTCTCTGTTTAGGCTGGTACAGTCAATCGAGGTTCTGATGTAATTGGTGCTGGTCTAGTTGTGAACGATTGGTGTGCGTTCACTGGACTAGAGACAACAGCAACTGAGATCAGTGTCATCGAGGCCACCTTCAGTACGTATCAGAATAATTCGTTTTGTCGTTCGCTCTGACAGCTGTTCCTTTCTAGAACTGCAAGGACATGATTCAACAGCAGTCATCGGAGAGATGCGTGACTCTCTGATCGACAACTGGGCATAAAATTTCTGCTCATACCCTGTCAGTAATACCTGTAGTAATACCCTCGCCGTGCATTTTATCCCGGTGATGTCGAAATACATCGCTGTCTTGGGCTCAGTGCAATGTCATGTATTGTTATGCTCTCTGTTTCCGTGTGCTCAGAATATAGAGTGACTCCCAGGATAGCAGATGTGCGTCCCGGTCGGAAAATTCGTTCGGCCTTGTAAGGCCGACCGGTGAGGACTCCTCACAAGTGCATAAATTTTAGCAGAAGCAAAGCATATCAACATTGTTCGTGCATATCAGTATTCACGTTTCTGGCAATGACTGATGAAGCGAAGTTAACGCCTACGGTTGCTGACTTGCCTTGATCAATCGCAGAGCTTCCGGAGAACGAGGGACGGAACGACAATCGAAAGGCATCGGATGGCTACTTGACGGTCAGACGACTAGTACTGGAACAGAGGAAACACGTACCTAATAGCCTCGTCGTTATAATCAATTTTTGGTTCAATCTCTCTGCCTTTCTCGTCTGGTGCTTTCGAGATGTTGAACGTTGCAAGGATATGTGCCATGGTAATATAAACCGTGTTGAGGGCGAAGTGTCTCGCGGGACAAATGCTAGCGTGCATCCGGCGAATCATGAGTTGAGTAGTAAAGCACGAATTCATTATCACACTCACCGTCGACCGGGCCAAAAGCGAATTATACCGGGTGAGGTGGGAGCTCCTGGCCCTCACTCTTTGGCATGAATCCGTCAGGGTTGAAGTGAGTGGGGTTGGCGCCATACCAGCTTCGTCGTTTAAAACAGCCCTGTCCGAGCGTCTAAGATCGATAGCGCTGAGCCGACCCTTGTAACGCACCAAGCATTCCCTACGATGGTAATTCCTGCTAGAATGGAATAGTTTTCGTACATGTCCTCGTTCAAGTAGCCCATCTCTGTCACTGAATTCCGGCACCAAGAAACCATTCTATTATTCCAGAAAGCTTTAGTGACATTCACGGGTGAGACGTGAATGCCTACCAGAAACATATTTCAGTATAGGTAGGTGATCCACCAAGAAAGAGCCATGGTTCACGGTCTCTCTGATCCCCTCTAATGCTCGGGCAGCCAGTTGAATATACGGGTCATTTTCTCTCTCTCTCGAGTGTAGCCATAAGCCATTTTGAAGATGATGGAGCCCGAATGACTAGATAAAATCGTTAACGGATAGACCGGATGCCATGAAAACGAGCCGATGCAACGCACTGGCGTACAAGGCAGTAATATTCTCCAAGAGAGTTGGCCAAATTTTGCAACAATGTCATCGTTGGTGATGTCTGCAGAGTGTGATAATCTGCAAGGAAACGACCGTGCAAGGACTGGTGAAGAGTCCTGCGGTGCATCCTGTAACCAGGTAGTCAGTTATCCGACCAAATCCTGAAAAGCCACGAGTGCTGACCTCCACCAGTCTGAGTATCTCATATCTGTTAGTCAAGGGTCAGTACACGAATTGGGCCAATGAACTCAATCTCGCACGAGCTATATCCCAGTGTAAGTTCTGAGGGAGGAAGGATCCTCGCATCTAGCTTTGGTGCGTGCAGGGGCTGAGGAAGTTCGATATCTCATTTCGGGTATGATGATAAGAGGATTAAGAAGGTTATTTGATGAGTAGATAGTGCGTGCAAGACTTTTAACGTGTCAAGAGGTTCATGGTGGAGTAAAAGCAGAGGAGAGCAAAATTCCTTTGCATCGAGCATGACCTGAGCATGACTCCCATTCGGATCGAAAGTCACACGGCAAGGAAAAGACCGCCCTTTATCGAACCCAGTCTAATAGTCGTTCCTTAAAAAATTGGGATTATTGAATGTTTACCTTGTCGATACTCGTCACTTGCCGTAGTAAAAATTGCTGTAACCTATCTTCACTGAAATACACCAATAACTTGTGCTACAAGACCGTGACAAAAACCTGTTCTTTCTTCAAGGGTTACTAGAGATGCATGAATTCTAGCTGCCAAGAGCTTCCTGATGCGCATGTGTATGTTTTCTGCTTATAGGGGTCTCATGAGCAAGTTCTGGAACACAGGCTCTGGGTGTGAATCCAGGTGAACTCACTGCGCGAGGAAGGCTATTTCCAGGAGTGTGAGAGTGTTGAGGACAGCTATGGTGACGAAAAAGTGTACAAAAAATGCGCTGGGTGAGGGTTATATATTGTATGTAGGTCAAAAGGCTTGGTCTTATAGTAATAGGAGCAAGTGCCGGCCGTTTCCGAAATGCGGAACGCACAGGACATGTTGGGCACCCACACCCTCGCCGCCAGGGATCACGTGACGTTTCCCACAGCCCAACCGCCCCCACGCTCCGCAAAAACTTTGACCGTTTGAGCTCGTCTAAAGTCTTAGTAGAGTGTGTGTGTCCAAGGAGATTGGTATGATAAAAAATTCATTATTTCATGTACATAGTATTTGAATTACTGTCTTTATATGTGCGCCTCATCTTTTTTGCAGTTATCTCTTGCTCAATTTCACCCCCCAGCTTGTCAATGTCATCCCAAGCACGTTTGATGCCTTGGTGTACCTTTGGATGAAGACCTTGAGGGCTCCACACCAAACTAACGATGGTTTCCCAACGTTTACATATGTGGCCAATCTGGGCAGGGAAATGAACATCGTCTAGAGCGGCAATAGTGAGGAAAAGGACCTTGTCCTTTTTATCACAGGTCTTGCGCTTGGTTTTGTATCCAAGGTCATTGACACGACGCGGGAATGTTTTGACAAGTCCTCTATACCCGCAACCATGGCATTTTCTTTCAGCTTCTGGGTCCTCAGGTAATGAATTTCCTGTTTTTAAGTGTAAGCTTCATGCAATACAGGGGACAGGCAGCTTTACCACGAGCTAATTTTGAAAATGCGTTCGTCATGGGGGTGAAAACTTTTTTCGGATGCTGTTCAGCTTAGAAGAATTTACTAAGTTACTTGTTTGTTGCGGAGGACGGCTCTGGCAGTCACAGAAGTGTATTTAACAATCCTTGTCTCGTATATGTAACTTCTTCCTCCAGTATCATATGTACTCTCTTATAACTCTACTAGGACTTTAGACGAGCTCAAACGGTCAAAGTTTTTGCGGAGCGTGGGCGGTTGGGCTGTGGGAAACGTCACGTGATCCCTGGCGGCGAGGGTGCGGGTGCCCAACATGCACAGGACACAGGCTCTAATTGACGCGCGTACGAATGTGCAGATTCTGCGCTTCTCTCCGTCCTCTCGGTCGACACTCGTCGTTCCAAGATCATAGCGTACACGCATGCAAGAACTTGGAACCGAGCAGCCATTTCAGCCCAGTCACAGTCGACGTTGAAGAAACCGGATACTCAGAATGGCACTACTCGAGCCTGGATTTCTGTGCGCTGAACATGGCAAGTTTCGCTTACTTCCCTCCTTCTTTCTTTCATGTCGGATAAACGGGTTTGGATGAGTCTCTGGCGTCTTGCACTCCTTCAGATTTAGAATTTTCTCGTCAGCGCGTCAGCCACTAGGACCTCACTGTTTTACCACTTCCCATCATCAATATTACTTATGATCATCAAGCGTTGCTTATAGCTTTGCTTGTTCTCATCCCGTCGATGCCGGCGCTAGCTGTCCCCGAAAATTACAAGGAAAACCAGTTACGGGTACAAAACACAAGGGCCTTACTATGTTGGGTTTCTATTCGTCTGTTGTTGTACAGCATCTAGTGTAATAGTGACTCTTGTTTGACTCGCAGAAAATCAATAAAGGCGTCGAGAAATCAAAGCTTACCACTATCTACAAGTCTCAACCGTCATCGTAAGTCTATATTACGCAGTCAAACTGACGCTGACTAGTTTGTCGTGCTTCAGGTCATGGTAAATTTTCCAACAGAATTGCAAGAATCTATTCTCAACTTCTGCGACGCTGAGACACTCGTCGTCTGCAGTCGAGTTTGCCGATTATTGTATGCTCTCGCCCGAAATTGCCTTCTCAGGCGGAATCTCATACTGAAAGTCGACAATACATGCGTCGGCTCTAATATCATCAAAGAGCTCGCTTCCCCAAACAGCCGTATAACATGGAGACGCATCAAACGAATCACTCTCGTATTCGTCGATTGCACCTATGACGATGAGGCTCTTTTCAGTGGATCATACACCAAGGCTGCCCGCGGATTACTCGACTTTTTGAAAAACAAGCTTAACCCCGAATCCCTCTCCATCATTGTAGAACACCATTGGGTTGAATTGTTCCGCTTTGATAACTTCGCAGAATATCTCCAAACCACCTTTCCAAACATTTCTCGACTTGAGCTACGTCTACAGTACGAGCATCTAGGACACCTACATCGGTTCATTTGCTCCTTTCGCAACCTTGGGACCCTGGAGCTTTCATTTCGGGATCTCCAGTCGAGGGATATCGACATGTCCTTGTCCCTTCCTTCTACTTTGCATTCCCTTTACCTTCGCCTACCCACGTTACATCTACTCCACCGCCCGGGGCCTTTCAGCCATTGGTTGGGATCCCAGTTCATCAAGGTGAATCTGACACATCTGTCGATTCTGGAATGCAGTAGCTACGATGCCATTGCTGGAACGTGTTTGCATCTCAACTCGCGACTACGCTCGCTATACATCTCAATGAAGGATGGCAGTGAGAGTGGGCTAAACTGTGCGTGTACTATTTCTTTTTTTTTTTTTTTTTTTTTTTACCTTGAACCAGTCTTTTCATACTGACCTTGGACTCGACTCAGCACAATTCAACATCTCGCATCTTTCGCATCTCCAAGATATCACCTTCTACTTCCCCACTGCAAGTTCGCACATTCAACATCATTTCAGAGAAGCGTGCCGAACCATATATGACTGCTTGAATTCGATTACCTCTGATACCCTGCTTTCTGTGGCCATCGTCATTCACCCCAGACTTTTGACCCCACCATTCCCGAAGCTTTCGCCCCGCCTGGACAAATTGCTCACACAGTCCTCGATATTCACCAAAGCCAGTCTCACCATAGTCACTCCAACCATCGACAGCGGTGGTCATGACACAGATTATCTACTGTCTCTTGCAAAGATGGCTTTTCCCCTCTTCACCGAAGCAGGCAAGAATTTGCAGGTTCAAACTACCTATCGCACCACGAATAGTTCTTGGAATCCGTTCGAGCAGAGTCCAATACGGAGGTCGCGTATGTATTATCGACGTTAATACTGTATTAAATTATTTTTTTGCGACATTGAAGTGACTTGTACGAACCAGCTATAGTCTGTCAAAGAATGTTTCATTGATACCTTCACGACTCGAATATGCGAAAGTTTTGACCTTGACAAGAAGTTCCATCTATATCTTGAAATCTTCCGTTTAGTCTAGCAAGGACAACACAGTGGTGTCAATCATCATATGCGAAAACATAAGGCGCGCTTTCTTGCTTGAAGGTCCGACACTTTGAGAAGAAACTTGTTGACTATATATACAAGTGACATTACTGATATTGATACAATAAGTTATCCGATACTACTCTAGACATGGTCGAAGAAAAATAGCAATGGAGCGAAGGAAGGCCAAATCAATAAACCTTCTTCCATGCCTTTTTGAGCCACGCCCGCTTGGTGCTTCTCCCCGAAGCGAAGGAGTATTGAGAGCCAATCAAACTGGAGAAGGACAATCTCGACGAGTTGCAGCTGCCGCAATCATCGTCATCGTAAAACGCAGCGTCCTCCTCAAACCTCTTCTCCAGCACGGTATGCGCAAAACGCGTCACTTTTTTGCCTTCAGGAACGGTTTGGTATGAAACATTGACGGAGAGTGAGGAGAGTGAGGATGTGTCGTCGTCCGAGTCGAGTTCACTGGCCTTGGCCGGGACAACGACTGGTAGGAAGGAATCGGTCGACTCTGGTGTGCCCTGAAGCATCGAGTATGGAGGACGCTTCCCAGTTCGCTGATAGAGCTTGCTGGTTTGAGTGAAGCGGAGGGGCTTTTCCGTGATCTCTGGCTTGTCTTCGTCTTCAGACCCAGAGTCGGAGTCGGAGTCAGATTCGATGGGGTCAACGTAGTACTGTGGACAGGCAGGTCAGCACGGTCGAGGATAGTAAATGGATGATTCGACTTACTGGATTACTAACGGGTCTCCCGCCGATAGGGATCATGGGCAAGTGCGAGAGGCGCATCATTTCTTTCTGTTGAGCAACTGTTAGTATTCAAGCTTCATACCCAGTACAATCCATCCAACTTACCTCCGTCATGGAAGTTTTGCGGCTTGTGGACTTCTTCTTGTAAAGGCCAGATTGGTGGAACATGGTGGACTTTAGAGGCTGATGAACAGCTCAAGTATTGTAAACGAGATAGGATGAGCTCGTTTTTGTGACGCATTTCTGGCCAGAACCTGCGCTCTAGATATAGAGATAAGTGAACTCAATCAGGGGACCAAATAACGCGTAAGTACATACCTCTGACGTCGACGCGTTTCAGTGTCAGATCACTACCACCACCACTGCCACCACCACTGCCACTCAAACTGTCTCGCTAACCTAGTACCCAGCTTGAAAGCTGAGCCAGGAAGCAAGAATGTTAATCCCAGTAAACTTTGCACCAGTCTCGACTTCCTCCTTTACCGCAGGCAATCCGAAACTCCCTTCGACGCTGGCAAAAATATCACATAACGAGGTTATATTGCTCGAATTCCAGGGACAACTCGAAGTCGAAACGGTGACATCCGACAGGAATGAGAGAAATGGAAAATTGGTGGGGGTATTGTCGATCGATAATGATATGGTGAGTTGTTCTTTTGCCATGGCTATGCACCATTCGTCTGCGTGCGACTGTCTCCGATTCCGTACGAACAAGTTCAGATCTATCATTATGCTTTTTTTTTTCTACTTCTCCGAAGTGTATGATGGAAAAACTTACAAGGGTTGAACCTCTATAACCTTGACCCATGTGCTTAGAAACGACCAACTCTCCGTATCGGATACCACCATCTTGAAGGCAAAGTCACGACTTTGTCTAAGCCGCTCGCAGTCTTGCACCGCCACCGATCATCTATGACCCAAAGACGAGTACTACATACTACCACCGCGGACGAACCAGAAGGGAAGGATAGAAATGATGACGATGTAGAGATGGAGGACGAGGTCGGTGACACGGATGATACTCAGGGTTCAGTATCAGTATCATGGGATGCAGTGGCGATCATCAAACAAAAAATCGTATTTTCAAAACGGCCTATGCCAATAGTCGGTCGGACATGATGAAGTTGGCATGTTATTTCATTGTATATATCAATTGTATCCTATTTATATCGTTACACTTTATGGACTGCTTACGCTTCAGAAAACCGCCAGATACAAAAAAGGAAAAGGTAGTACAAGAGAAACTGAAGGAAAGTAGAGTTCACAAAAAGCAACGACCATTAGAACGGCGCCGAGAACATGTAGCAGCTCTTTTGCAAGATAACTTGAGTCTATGCTGTGGGCCAACAGCATAAATATTCTTGTTTCAGACACCAGAACAACAACACACTTACTATGACCACAACCTCCCGAACGAGAACAAGAACAAACGGATAACGGAGCCGCTAGACAAGGTGAAGGCCGTGAATGCAGTACTTTGGTTGTGTTAATACACCATATGGACGATGAGATGGTTCAGATGTAGTGAAGGTCCAAGGAAAAAGTCCGAGCGTGACGGTGCCCCGAACCGGTTGTATAATACAACGCACAACTGTTGCGGGTATCGTGTTGTGCACAGGTAAGTAAGCGAATGTGGGATCAGATGCGAGAAGGTGCCGGACAATCGTGAAGACAAAAGACGAAAAGAGTCGACGAATTTTAATTAAATCCGTCAAAGTGGCCCTTGAGAATCCTCTCGCCCATGGGTGAAGGTGCTCGGCGAGGTTTGGCGTCTGCAGTCACAGTCGCAGACCGCCGGGGTTTAGTCGTTGTCTGTTGAGAAAATGGTATGCCTTTCGCTGTTGGGCTGACTGCGGAGTTTGGTGGCGCGGCCGGCGGAGAACCAGATCCTTGCACAGGAGGCTGTGAAACAAGATGTAAGCCATCTTGCAGAAAAGAAGCAAGACGTAGAGCCTACCCGGGAGAAAGTTGGGGGTCCAGTGCTGAGAGAGAGTCTTCTCAAGAGCCCAGTACCCCGCTCAAGCTGATTATCAGGGACTCCGGTACCACCTGACTGGGCAAAGCGATCGGCAACAGTGGTACTGGCACGACGAGCATGGCGTGCGGCGTGAGTCTCTACTGGTTCTTCCTCTGTACATGTCATGAGCATGAGTAGGTGATCAAGCCACAATTCTACTTACCTTCAAAGACTGGGGCTGTGCTGAACTTGCGGAAGGGGAAAGTTGCGGCTCCTGGTGTTTTGGTGGGAGATTGAGCGAGGAAATAGGACAAGATTGGTGAGCTTCCAGGCGAAGGAATGGTGACCCTGGGACTATAAGCACCCGACGATGGGGTGGGCAGCTCTGAGGGTGGACTGGCGGGGCTCGAGTCGCTGGATGACATGGATGCAGAACGGGCTCTTCGACGAGAATTAGCAATTGGGATTGGGCTAGTGCGTTTTTCGGGATTATTTGCCATGATATTGAGAAAATTTGACGAATTTGCAGTAAAAAAAGTATTGATGATGGTAGTGAGAGAGATAGGGAAAGAAAGACAACAATTTGGGTAGCGGGTTCTTATATATTTCACTTGGAGCAAGAGATCGCGACTTCCCGATCTGGACGTTACGTATTCCGAGGAACCGAATGCGGTATATCCATCGTGACTCGGAGTTGACTCGGAGACTACTCATCGACTACTCATCATCTCTCTCTCGTCAACCATCATCTGGACTCTGGGACTCGCTTATCCCTGCGCCGCGACCGCTGTATCCTGCTGTCGATTACAACCCTATGTATTCTTATATCAACCATCATACCACGAAGTTTCTCAAGAATGATCAAACGGTCGTGACCTTTGATCTAGTCTCCTCTAGGCCAGCTAGTCCGATCTCTATCTGTATCATTCTCACCTCTATTTCAAGGTTCTATAGTGTCAAATCCCAACTGATTTTTTCAGTCCGTCCCCTGAATTTTTGCGCTCTTGCGAATATTTCAGATTTACCCCACATCATGAGGTCCTTTCCTCGCACTGCAGTATGCGTGACCCCCTATTCTTTTTTCCTTCAGGTTCCGTTGCGACCCGATATCAATCTGTTGCCTAGGACTTCACGATAGAACCTTAACGAGAAGAGTTAATACCCACAATATCCCACCAGCCTAGGACAAGGGTACACCTCACTTCTTCCTCTATCCTGTATCCACTGTCGCGGACGCTAAAGAACGGAAACGGAAACGAATGATCTGCTGCCCCACCTCCGACAACAATTTCGGAATTGGAGTAATCAACAACCACGGTGGAGTCGCTGCCGTTTGATGTTACCCTAACTACTCAAGCGTCACTCCTGTACGACCCTACAACTCCACGGCCATGATTCTCTCGCGTCAGTGGCTAGCGCGACGAAGCACGATAGCTTATATGCTCCATCTGTTCTGCCGTTCTCCACTCGATTCATGGCATTCTACCATGCATACTCTACATTCAGGGGCTGTGTTGTGACGTTCTCTTCTCCATATTCTCCCTTGCTTCGACTCACACGAGTACAATGTGTTCAGGAAGGAGAAGCATCTCTTCAAATTGAGATGGGTCATCAGACCATTCCTTTTTTGACGATGTTTGCCAAAAGCGTCCAGGTTAGCGTTACCCTTTCAAGAAGAATGCCCCGCTCTAAATCAATGTCGAGATCTCACGGCTGTCCAAAATCCTTGCCATCACGGCGTTTCCCTGCGTAACAGAGACTTGGCTTTTATGATTCTCGTCATAAGACCACAAAACGGAACAAAGGTACGGTCTCATCTTTGCAGACTCAATGTTGAACACACTACTTCGTTG
Source organism: Moniliophthora roreri (assembly GCA_001466705.2). Lineage (NCBI taxonomy): Eukaryota > Fungi > Basidiomycota > Agaricomycetes > Agaricales > Marasmiaceae > Moniliophthora > Moniliophthora roreri. Next base: position 85,569 of record LATX02000231.1, on the reverse strand, counting down.
ACATTGAAGCACTACATGGTCTCGCGATCGAACTGGCTTTGTGCCACAAATTTCTGCCTTAATGTATTAGCAGCGGAAAATACCTCTCTACTTTATGGGGACTAACCACGAGTTTTTACCTTGATTAGGGCCATCCCTAGCTTCATGAACTCTGGACTTGTCATCTGACAGTCCCTGCATAGATTGATAAGTTCGCCTTCATGCAGCCATTGAGTTCAAACTGATAGAGAACCAGGTATCTGGGCTATCTGCTACGTATCCGCTATATCCTGCAATACGTGACTTGTACAGGGTCTTGCTGCGTAAGAGGAATTACCTTCTCTTCCGATCCGAGAAGTTGACTGGAAGATCGGCACCTTCCCTCCTCCCCCGGGGTACACTTCCAATGATGAACGGCTGGATCGAACGAGTCGGGTGTCGTGGGGGTGGTCGGTAAGTGAGCTGACTTGATTAGCTCTGCTCCGACTTGACAACCGAATCCGCTACTTAGATTCCATTGGCGGAAGAAGGCTGAACTTCCCTGACATACCTATCTATACACGAGTATGAAGCAAATGAGATTGGTGGGTCGAGTTCTTCATTCATTTCCAGCCCAGCAGCAGCAGCTATGACGCAGATAATAGTCCCCTTAGCCCTAGGCGTGTTCACAAACCGATTCTTATTCTGCCCTCGTCGAACTTTGGCCTACAATCATGCGGCGATTGCGAGATAGCAATAAATAGACGCGTCATCTTACATATCATGCCGAAAGAAAAAATTTCAGTTGCAGTGATCAGAGTAGACGGCATGAAAATGAGTCCCCGAGTTGAGTATGAGTAATTACGCGGTCAGATGAGACTCGAGCTCGTTCGGGCGGAGCAAAAGTCGACGCCTATGTCTGCTGACTTGCCCTGACCAATCGTAGAGCTCCAAAAAAAGGCACGGTCAGCATCAGAGAGAAAGAATCATACATACCATGATCGTTGTAATCAATCTCGGGTTCAATCTCATTTCCTTGCTCGTTGAGCGCTTCGGAAATATGGAATGTTGCGAGAATATTCGTCATGGCAATCCAGGCAGAGTCGAGGGCAAAAAATCTCCCGGACAGATGTTACAGGGCAGGCGTCGGTGGCGTCAGAATATTTGACGTCAAAGTACCAAGTTTACACCACACCGTCGGCCAAATTCAAAGGCGAATCCAAAGGCGAACTGCATCGAATGTGGAGGCGGCTCCACCCCATCATTCTTTGGAACGAATCTCTCGGGACCGCGTAGGATCGGCTTCCCTCATTGAAAACCGGTTGACTAACGGTTCTGGAGCAGCATTGGTCACAACTCACCGACAACAGGGTCGCCTCTGCTGGGATATAATACCCGTTAGACATCGTCGTTCAAGCAGCGATGGGGCAATGCTACGCAGTTCTACTTCGGAAGGTTTTTAAGTGAGAAAAAAATCAGCTCACCCAAGGGCATAGGGGATGCCGGCGTAAACATTCTGCCAGGACTGCCTCGAGATCATTAAGGAGGATATACAATCCACCCCGCCCACCCCCCTGTGACCAGATACACCCACCATCAAGTGCACCATATTCAAAGAATTACACCCACCACCCTTTCTAGCAGCACCCCTACCCTTTTTGGCAATAAATATATCCTAATCCCGAATCCGTACCCGCCTAACCCTTAACGCCTAACCTCTAATGTCTAACTTCTAAAGCCCAACGCTCAGCGGGGGGTGCTGCGCGCCTTTTGAAAGAGTCACGGGAACAAGATACACCATGTCTCAGGTCAGATACACCACACCCTGGGCAGATGGATCCAAGATACGGTGTCTTCCCTTCGGCTGACGAGGTGGTGTATGGTGTATCTGGTCACAGGGGGGTGGGCGAGGCATCTGGTCAATCCTGCGAGATAAGGATCTGGTAGTCGATCCCTTCCAATTGAGACGATCTCGGCTTGAGCCCGAGCTTGTATGTCAAGGTGTATTGTCATAGCGAGTAAAAGGTAAGGACGAAGACTATCATATCAGAGCCAGCTATATGAGCATTCAGTTGGCTCATTCGATGGGGGTAGGGTTTCGGCGATATATGCCAGTACAGTTCTTGATTACTTCTTCCATGGTAGACCGATCTTCCGGAATGACGGAAAACTTGTCTAGGCTGCACTCGCATCACCGCGATTCTAGACTTACTAATTGATGATAGCCATGGCGAACGACGTGATAATGTACAATTTCTTCCTTCAACCATTGCCATGGGAGTTCTCTTAGATCGCTTGCATGCCGTGACTCGGACCGCATTCTAGCTTTTCTTTTGAAGCCTCCGCCAGGTAACCAAGGTAAAATCAAGATAACTACTCACTCGGAAGAAAAAGGGTTCATGCGTACCGGGAACGTATTTCAATATAAGTAAATGGTCCACTAAAAAATAACCGTGCTTCACACTCTCTATGACCCCTTCAATAGCCCGGGCAGCCAGCTGACTGTACTGGTCATTCTCCCTTTGCAGTGTGTGACCATACCCTATTTTTATGGACGATTGCTCCGGAATGGTTGATCATATAGGTCGAGAATCAAAGAACTGAACATGCCCAAATCAGCGAGAGCCGGAAGGACTGGTGAAAAGTGCGGCGGTGTAGCTTTAGGGTTGGGTTATCAGTCACTGAGGTGGGCTGTAGGGAATAATTAATAACCTCCATGTCGTAAATTGGTGATTTCGGGAACAAAGAGGAGTCTGATTTAGTTATCTATATGTGAGAGTAGGTACAGTTTTTATAGTAGATTTTGTGTTGTATATCAAATAAGTCCTGATGCTAGAATTTGTATAATACCTGAGACTAGAGAACGAGACAAGTAAGAGAAATATAAAATGGTTGAAACAAGTCCGAGTATGTAAAACGCTATTTCACGACACTCCACCAGTCCGGATATCTCATGCCTGCAAGACAAGGGTAAGCTCACCGGTTCACGAAACCCCTTTGGTTCATCAACGCACGGCTCGTGTCCCAATGCGTCCTTTGAATTCGCCGTCAGCAATATTCAACCCCATGAGGGATAAGACTTACCCAGACAAATCATTCGCCATGTACATCATCTAGAAGCGCCATGACCATGGAATTCGACTATCCACCTACTACCAAGTGATACTCGGGATCGGTCCGAGTAGTAACTGGAGCACTTCGCGAGCAGCTTGACGACTGCCTCCCGCGAATTCAAGATAATCATAGGATCCCCACAGACCTCGATGTAGACAGCATCTGAATCGTATTGACTAGACCAGCTATGATATCTGCGCCATCGTGGTTCTCCTCGAACGGGCCCGATATCCCATACGTTACCAGAGGAATACCACAAGGGCCTGGAGGAGAGAAGAGTGTGTAAAACTCGACGACGAAGGTATAAGATGGAGAAAATCACTAGGAAAGCCATCAGCACGGTGTACATAGGTTCAAGGAGGTCGCCAATTAAGGGACTCGCCTTTCATGAGAGCCGAGCATCCGACCAAGCCCCGGGCAGGTCGTGAATTAGTCTCAAGTTTCGTTCTCTGCTGATGCTAGTGTAAGTATCGAGTGACCTTCGGATTACACGCGAACAGAGCGGAGATTTCGTAGACAAAAGCTTTTCGAGAATTAGGGTTTGCACGCGGTTCTTGATATACAATTGATTGGTGTTCACGGAAATAACATGAACTAGTTTTACATGAAGCTCTGTATGGGATAAGATCAGATCGCTGAGACAACGATTATAGAACGAGCAACCCAACCTCACGGCGTAATCCCGTCCCAGTTCACACTAATCGTCATGGCTCGCATAAATGAGCTGCTCTATCTTGGCTGAACGTGGGATAAATCGACACTTGAAAGGGCTAGGATGACTGAAATCCGACGTATTAAATCTACTGGGAACCAAACTAGAACGTGAGGGTTGCATACCTGACTAGACCATCGTTATAATTGATCTCGGGGTCTATCTCCTTGCCATTACCGTCCAAAGCCCTCGCCATGCTGAAGGTAGAAAGTAAATACACCATGGCAAGCCACGCGGAGCTGGACGCGACGTGTTTTCCGGGACAGACCCTGCGTGCTCTGGTAAGTCATCATATCGTAGAGGAGCGAAGAAGGTTACCTTCTTCCGAAACCAAAGGCAAACTGCTCTGGATGCGGAGGTAGTTCTTTGCCTTCTTGTTTTACAAAACGTTCGGGATTGAAAGCGGAGGGATCGGGATAAATAGCATCATCATGCATGATCGCCCTTTCGTTTAGAGTCAATTACGAGCTTTCAACAGTTGAGGAGTGAGGGTCCCTTACCATGCGTTCGCTACTATGGTGGTTCCTGGATGAAGGTGATTGGAACATCGGTAGAGCTGAATCGAGTATATCTAAGATACCTACCTGCTGGGATGTAAAGATTGCCATAGACGTCGTCTTTGATAGAGCGATGAGGGATAGCTAAGTTTACTTAGCATCTGTACGCGGTACATAATGAGCAAGATAGCATACCTAGTGGTGCCACAGGATGCCATCTCAGCGACTCCGCCAAAATGGCTTCAATATAGGGTAGCTTTTCCCTATCATCGAAATCTGGAAGCCGAGTTGATCCAACGACGGCATCTATCTCTGCCTGGGCGCGAGCCTGGATCTCTGGATGTAGTACCATTGCTAGTATGAATGACAGAATCAATGATACGGTCTGCAGAGGGGTTTTCAAGTAAGAAATTTCTCGCCGACATCTCAACAACACTCACGGTATCTGAGCCAGCTGTGGCCAGTCCTAGTCAGTGTCCATCATGCATCAGAGAGACAACAAGGGCACATACCCAAGTACGCAATGGCGGAAGAATTCTTAATCACATCTATCATTTCGGGGTTATCGATATTCTTCTCCAGAGTGCGGCTAGCAAATGACGGGGACGCAGTTCCCTTGCCCTGATGAATAGCAACGTGAGCGAGTATGCCTCTGTCAAAGAAAACCATATCCAGACCATGGCCATTGCAAACCATTCCCAAGGTCGCTCTTTGATCGCAATCGAGTCAGCGACCCAAGCCTTGGCTTTCCTCTTGAAGCTAGCACCGGGCAGCCATGCTAGAATGCAGAACACGGTGTCAAGGAAAGAAGAGGGGCTGATTGTATACACTTACATGGAACATGCTTCAAGATGGGAAGAAAATCTACTAGGAAAGATCCGTGATTGACCGCTGCGATGAGGCCTTCCATTGCCTTTGCTGCCAACTCGATATAAGGGTCGTCTTCTTGAAGTGTGTAACCATAAACTAGTTTTAGAATAATAGAACCTGCATGACTTGAATTGATAGTTTGAGAATCACTTTTGGAGCAAGTAAGTGAAAGCCAGTTAGCTCACCCTCTGACATGATTATAATAATCATCCGGGGATGCTGCGAGTTTCTGCAATAACGAGAGAGATGCTGCCTTTTGAACTTCGTGAAACTGCGACGCGTTGCGTATCTGGAAATACTGATGGAAGGTTTTTCGGTGAAGCCTTCATTCAATATTGATTATTATCAGCATATGAAAACTTGCTATTGACGTTAGCGACTCGCCTCCATTGATCTGAGTACCGCATATCTGGGAATGGGATGGGTAAAACGCCAATCACGTAAACAGATTACTCACGGACAAAGTCCCAATCCCACTTCATGAGATCATTTACCATGTACATCGCTATCAAACGGAGTCAAGGAATCGCCATTCATCTGTAAACCATTACTGACGTGGTCGGTCTGAGTAGTTGCCGGATCGTTTCTCCAGGAGCTCATTCGCAGACTGCAATGAGTTCAGCACAATCATACGTTCGCCGAAAACGTTGAGGCAGACAATGTCGCTACCATATTGAGTGGACCAATTGCGATACACTTCCCAGCGCGGTCGGTCCTTGCGTTGCTTGATGTCTAGCACATTTCCCAAGATTGGAAGGCCTTTTGGGCCCGGTGGAAGAGGAAGATCGTGCTGCTGAGATTTTGCAATGATACGACGGATGGCGGAGAAGAGAAATAGGAGAGTCGAGAGAACGAGGATGCTAGTGATCATTTTTGAGGACGTGAATCAATATTATCTGGAAGACATACTGTACCTTTTATACTCCGGGGGTCTGAGATTGCCAAAAGAAGTGGATCCCAGTAAAAATAAGGTTCTGCAAACTCTAGGTACCCGCATCGAACGGTGATAGAGGAGTCCGCAGAAGCCCCAGAGGCCCTTGTATGTAAGTTACCGAACCAGCGCTTCTGCATCAGTTCTTCACCGCAACGAGGCATTTGTCCAACTTGAAACCTTGAATGAAATATAGTATCCTCAAATTTGAAAGGTCGAGTCCTTTGTCGATTACACGTCTAGTGTTTGCCGAATTTTGGTACCTATGACGACGGATTTCGTTGGAGCCAACCGATGTTGTATGTCGTGGTTGTATACAGTTGTCCTTGTGGTGTGGGTACGTGTTGCGTACGCCCAGGGGAGAAACGTTCTGACGGTATACGACGAAATGCATTCCTATCTTTTGACATTTAACGCCTCGGCTCTCATCCGATTGGTTCGATTGGTTTCCGAGGTGTAATTTTCTGACGATACCCATGTCGTTTAAATTGAACCTTGATGAAAAGCACGCCATTAATTACTGAAAACAGGGGACATATCACACTAAAATGGCTTTACCGAGTCATTGTTGAAGGAAAGTTTGAGCGCCATTTTATCGACTTCCATGGCTTAGATGTGTACTCTTGGATGGGCAGTTGTTCTCGATGAAAATGACTGGTCGTTCAGCGAGCTCCGAGGTGGTGACCCACTGAAAGGTATAAGGAACACGAGCGCGATCGGCGCCTGAATGAATTAAGCGTCAATAGTACTCAGACCCAGAACCTCCTAGAACTTGACACCGCGTCAAACTCGCCGCGACACATCTCGAGCTCCAGCTGCGAGCAAATTCTATAATTTGCTAGTCAATTCATTGAGCTATAATGAAGCTGAGAATGTAGCTGATCAGGTATCGGAACTCGTTTCTAATGCATCCTCTGCTCCTTCGATTCGGGGACTTGCTCGTGGAGAATTGGGACGATCGGAAACAGCTCTGGTGAGTAGACCCCACTCCAGGCCAGGGAAAACTCGGATGGGTCGTGAGCTCGGCCGGCGGAACGCCGGGCAAACGGCGATGACGTATGTCATCGCCGTGACGGCCAAAATTTTTGCACACCCCTGAAAAAGGCAGGTGGGATTTATAAGCTTCACATGATATTATCTATCAATCCTACACAGAGCCGAGCGCAATGGTTGCTCCTCCCTGACTGTGACGATTCCCCACGTTGCTCGTATCAACCAACCTATCAACAAGGGAAAGAGAGCAATCGATACGCAAGCACCTTCGAGCCACTATCACCAGTCCCAATATTGAAGTCAGTTGAATTCTTGATACCTTACTCTAATCTCCTCTACGACACTAGCCACCTAATGGTGACGATCTACCGCCTTGGAAACGGAAGCACTTGCAAATTCTCTAACCACGATGACTGCGCTCGCGGAATGGATTGCCCATGGCTCTGTTACCCGCAGTGAGTGGGTTCATTTGCAACGATCATTCAATACTCAGCTCAATCGCATTCAGGTAGTGTGCCAACGGCTCGGCTAAAAGCAGCCGAGCCAGCCGAGCCGAGCTGGTGGTGGGCAAGCCGATGAAAATACTGGTAATGAACAGTGCTAACCTGGGGATTTTTTATTGACCTCCTATATAATTTCTTGCCTCCCAGTGTTTTCTCATGGTGGTATGGGGCCAATAACACGAAGGAAAGTGTGAAATTGACCTCAAGGCGACAGGCGCCTAGTGCGGACAGCCGAGTTCCCACAGTGTCCCGGCCATTCAGTATGGCGTCAAGAGTGCTTCCTCTGCAGTGTAGTTGATGTACAGAGGACTATGGAAGGATTTTTTGCACTGAGGATAATTATCTGAAGGAATCCTGAAAAAACGGCTCAAGCTGTCGGCTAAGCGGCTTGCCACGGTTTTTGAGCCGTTGACACACTACATATAGGGGACAAGATGTCTACTTGAACTAACTGCTCAACACACATAAGTGGAGCTACAATCTCTACTCGCATTTCAAGCAAAATCTGTTTTCAGGTGGCAGGTACGACGATGTGGCGCGGACAAGAACGCCTTGTGAACGGATCTTGGGGCCTTCCCAGAACGCCATGGTCGTGAAAGCCATCAAGATGGCACAAGAAGTGAATGCACAGCGGGAACAAGCTCTTAACAGGGCTTAAAAGGGAAAAAAGAAGAATAAGAAAGGCAGGGAGCGGTCAAGGGGTGTGAAGGGTGTCGCCAGTAGAGAACTCATTTCAAGAGGAGTGGATTGCTTACGACTATGTGCCAAAGCGTGCATCTTTTGGATCACGATGCTGAGGTGACTCACTTTTTTTAGCTTTTTATGTGCTTGCCCTTTTGGTAGTATATGCTTGGGGCAGTTCGCAAGTACTAATCCGCCGGGGAGAGGAACAGTTCTTCCCCATTTTTACGCACAACGGCCGTCAAAGCTCCTGCCGTTATGCCCTTCTTTTATGGATCCAAGAAAAGCCTACTTCTCGTTAGGAAATGTGTTCTTCCTTACCTGATTCTCTCATAAATCATACTGGTTCTCTGGTTGATTCATGCATACAATACGTCTCTGTAAAAACATTCGTCTATGGACCGTGCAATCGATGTGAGTTTAGGCGCCAGTGACACACTTTCCATAATAGGTAATACAGAGCCCTTTGCACGCCCACCACGCGTGTCTCAACGGTTTCTTGCTTTCTCCGATTACCTTATTCGATGTCTTCACGGACTCCCATGAGCAATGGCTCTACTTTGGCACGACCCACTTCAGTACCCCCTTCATCCGAAGATTCCAGGAATCATGACTCTAACTTGGAACTTCGGCTCCCTAGTACAAGTTCGCGCCATATTCGCCCTGCATCGGTAGCACTTCAGCGGACAAACAGCCGAAACTACTCCGCCTCCTCAAATAGAGCGATTACGACGGGAGCTTCATTAGATCTCATGGGACACCTTCAACGCTCTGATCCTTCAATCGTGAAGACAAGATCCGGTAGTGTACTTTCTAGAGGATTCATTCTCAAGACAGATTTCTACCCGTCCGGTCAGATTTTGTCGCTGTTGTAGCATGGAAATATTGACTGAGATTGTTCTTGAACTTTTACAACAGGACGGGCCCTTGACCTCGAACTCAACGTGCATGGTGCACCAAACTTCCGAGCACCCCGACAAGGCGACTTGAATGTCTTTGGTGTCGCGCAGCCTCGTACACAAGGACTCAGAGCCATTCTTTCCGTGCTTCGCTGTCGACCTGGTATACAGGATCCGTCGCACGTTGTTTGGTTTTCTACTAGAGAAGAGCCGATAGGTGTGCCTAACACATTCGATACCATCCTTTCCTGCTCATTACGTTCACACAGTGTATATATCCGGCCGCCCATTCGTTCTGCGGGATGCTTCACAACCAAGGCGAACATTATCTATATCGGATCGTGCGGAGAACCTGGAAGCGATTGAGATGCGGCTAAAGAATGACATATTGCAGGAAGCCACGAGGTGTGTACCCAGTTCTAACCCGGCAGGATGAACGCTGACCAAGTATTTTGCAGATATGGTGGTCTGGTTCTAACTCACAATGAAATTGGTATGGCCCTTTTTAATTCACATCGTGTTTCTCTCTCTCAACTTGCCCGCACAGCATCGGATAGCGGTGAAGGTGCTATTCTTCCCACCTGGACGGCAGTGGATACCAATAATGTGAAGACCTCGCGTGAGCTCTGGACTCACATGAAGAATGAGGGGTGGAATGTTGATGTACGTATCGCTTTCTCGGTGATAAAAGCAAACCTATTGACATCTTGCACGGTTCACAGTACTACCGGTACGAGCTTACGCCATACCGTTGTCATTCCTGATCACCGACCTTTCGCTACAGTATACCTATATCTCCGGATCGTCCAATAGAGGTGTGGCGTAGTTTATAGCGATAGCGCCGAATGATAGTCTCACACGACCACTCACAGGACAACTATCTAGATGCGTATCTTAATGTTATCAAGACTACAGATCCACACAAAACTTCCCTTGTTTTCTCTTGCGGCATGGGTGCAATGCGTACCACATACGCAATGGTGGCTGCTTGTATTGTGAGGCGGAAGAGAGTCATGGAGCAAGGCTGGGCAGATCCGTTTGGTTTGGTCGGCAGTAGTACGTTGAATGCTACTGGCAGTCCCTTCAAAGGAGCGAACACCCCATTGTCCAGATCTGTTACACCCCCGCCAATGGGTGTTTCTAGATCCGGTGTCTCAACAGTTCGTGACTCGTCCGGCAAATTCTCGACGTCTTTTTGACTTTTGCAAAAGCCTAGCAATTCTCAGATCCAGATGTCCATGGAGCAGGCGAATGCTCAGCAAGACCTGAGCAGGTCATTATTAAGATTAACATACCTTCTTCAACAGAGTACGGAATACTCCTCTTTTCCTTCCGAACTACGTCGCTCATTTTTACTTCAGCCCTTCAGGAACCCGCATCGCACTCGGCGATAGAACTACTTATGGCGAATCCAACTCTACTCGAGAATCTTAGAAAAGCGTTTATGGGAAATTATAGTATTATCCTCAGCTTGTTGGGATGTCTTGATCATGGAGTACAAGCGAAGAAACTCGTCGATAAGGTCATTGATATCAGTGCGTTTATAGCCATCATCCAATATTTCATAGACGCTGACCGACCTCGCAATTGGCAGACGACCATGTGCTGAACATTCGCGAAGATATCCTCGTACAGCGGATGAAATACTCTTTGACGAGTATGGAGGAGGAGAAGGGTGAGGCATTCCTGAACAGTGCTGGAAAGTCTTTAGAGAAATAGTACGTTGCTTGTCCAGATCCTGCGCTCCTTAGCTAAACCTTTGGCAGTTTCTTCATGATTGCCTTTGCAAGCTATGTCGAAAGCTCAGAAGATTTCAGTCAGAGTTTCTCTGATTGGCTGAAGGCGAGCTCTCGAATGATCTGTAGATGTCTTTCATGTTAACATTTCATTTATAGACGAGGACTGAAATCTGGAAGTATGTATCCATCTCGATGATGTAGCAACTCATCCGCTGATCGACATCCCCAGCCAAGTCAAGTTCCTTCGAAAGTCATTCTCCGGCCTTCGTCTGAACGTTTTCGCGCCAGTGAACGACCTGTCATCACTGTCTCGCAGCGGCTCTGAGGGACGAGCTCTCGTTGCGGGCAAGAAGAACGACGTGGCGATCTCAGGAGGTCAAATCCTTGGTGATGAATATTCGATCCATGTGGTGAAGAATCGTAGTGGTATCATCCTACGCGAAAGGTTAGATGACTCCGTCCAGTTTCGCTAGCTATATTGACACTGCCTTTCACTTAGCACCCTGCTCAAATCCGATCAGTGGCTACGGGAGTCCCACCACGTCGAGCACGGCGTTCGTGGCGCAATCAACTTTAGACGCTGCCCAGATACAAATATCTACGCATTGGGTCAACCGACGATGGAGGCTATTGATGAAGTGGTCCGACGAGTGAAGGCCGAGAATCCAAATGCAAAGAGGATTGTCTGGGTTACGCTTCGAGAGGAACCGATTGTTTATGTGAACGGAGCTCCGTATTGTTTAAGGCGAGAAGGGTTTTCGTTGAGGAACATGAAGGGTGAGTGACTAAGGTTGGTATTCGGCTGAAGCTGATATATCACTTCGTCCACTAGATTATGGCGGTATCTCGGCTTCCCGATTGGAGATATTGGAAGAACGTTTAAGAGACGACGTCATCTCAGAACTCAACGCTTTTGGTGGCAGGTATATTGTTGTCCATTTCCTTGATGCACGTGTCTGTGCCTAACATTGGAATGCTACACAGGTTACTTCTTCATTCCGAAACAGAAGACGGAACCGTTATACCTGTCTGGGAAGACGTACAGCCTTCAAACGTTGTAGTCCTGAAAGACATAATGGAATCTCGCCGGGACGCCTATGGAATTGAACTTGTCTATGATCGTATTCCCATCACAGCAGAAGCTCCGCCAGACTTTGCTGATTTGAGTGAATTAATTGACCTTGTGTTAAGGTCTTCCAGTGATACGCCCATCGTCGTCAACTGTCAGCTTGGGCGGGGACGTAGTACATTAGCTTCGGCAAGTAGTCTACTTCCCGCTTTGAATACAATAATTGCTGATATGTCGTCGGTTGGCAGATTATTTTGACCTTGATCCAGCAATGGCTAGAGGCTAATCGGACAAACCCCCCTACGATACCACGGCTGCACAGATCGTTTACTATGACTTCTACGACGGGCGCTGTTGAACCGCCAGCGAGAGGACATTCGTATCAGGTCATCAATAGTAAGTCTTGATTTGAAAGATTGCAACGAGTGTTTAATTATCATATTGAACAGACCTTCTGCGTGTTATACGGGCCGGGTTGAAAGTGAAGAACACTGTTGATGCTGCGATAGACCAATGTGCTGTTGTTTACGACTTGCGAGACTCGATAGAAGAATCGCGGTTACAGGCTGAACAAGCTTCTGATGATGCGACTCGGAAAATTCATGCGGTCAAAGGTAAAGTTTTACTGCTTGTGAATCTTGTGCGTTTCTAATCCATGATTACAAAAGCCCTCCAGAACCTCCGACGGTACTTTGAGCTCATTGTCTTCCAGGCATACCTCCAGTCCACGGAGCCGAACACTATGGAGGACTTTGAGAGTATCGAGACGTTTGTCAAGAATCGGCCTGGCAAGTAGCATTCATTGACGTGATAGAGAGCCCCGCTGATGTACTAGCAGTTATCAGGACTTTTGAGAAAGAGCTCACCGGTGCCGAGGGTCTGAATGTCCTCAAGCCTTTAGAACGGGTGAATGTCGTAGATGGAGTAGCACACCCCGACGAGGTCGAGCAGGTGGTTATCAACCGGTCTGGAACGATTCTGTCGGCGTCGACGATCTTGAAGAGTGATTTCTTCTCCAACTTGCAGAAGATGACGTTACCCGAGTAAGTGGTTCTACAAGATTAGCTGGCCAAGTTCTGAGGATACGCTCGTTCTGTAGACGAATTGAGGGTTCTCCCAATTTCCGTAGAGTACCTCTAACGTTGAAATTGGTGAATCCAAAGTCAGGAAGATCGTCGCCTGCAGATGTGACTGATTTCGTGGTTGGCACTGTTTCGGATAGAAAAATGGTTTGTGGAAGGTGAGTAAAAGATATCATCAGGCCGAGGCCCAGAGCTGATCGACCTGCAGTGGCATGCCGACGGTAGATGGCTTGAGAAGGGCACTCGAACGAGTTGATGCTGGTCCCGACGGAAAGAATTTTGTCTACTGGACATCTCTTCGTGAGGAACCTGTTATCTATGTTGCTGGCAGGCCGCACGTCTTGCGCTTGGTTGACAAGCCACTCGAGAACGTGGAGTGAGTACCACCTACGTTTGCTATAACCAGTCGACTGACTTGTATCTCTAGAGCAACGGGTGTTACCACTTACGTTGTCGAGGCCATGGAACGTAACTTCAAAGCTGACGTTCTACGGGAGCTCAGGAAGGGCCAAGGACGGATCCTCCTTCATGATGAAGTCGAAGAAAGGCCTGGTGTCTTTTCGATCATTCCAATCTGGGAGACGGTGAAAGAGGAGGATATTCTAACGCCAAGAGATGTGTTCGAATTGATGGCTAAGGAGGGTTACAAGGTAATGTCATGTCTGGCAACATCGAAGATACACATGATGATTGACCTTTTAAACAGATTGATTATGGCCGTGTCGCAATCACCGATGAACAAGCGCCGCTTCCAGATGCACTTTCCATGCTTCTGGATCGTGTTCGGTCCGGATTCTCGCAGGCAGGCGACTTTATATTCAATTGTCAAATGGGACGAGGAAGAACGACGACGGGAATGGTTTCGGCATGTTTGATCTCGACGACGATGAATTGGGATACGCATGAGAGCGACTCGAATGTGCTACCCGAGAAGGATGATGAAGAAGGACCGTCGGAAGAGTTCAATTCTATGGACGGACCTTCGGAGGAAGATGCACACCGACAGGGTAAGATTATCGGTTTTCGATATATATCACATTTTATTGAGTCACGGATGTTTCGTGCAGGCGAGTACAAGACGATCTTGCAACTAGTCGGGGTACTTTCACACGGAAAGGTCGCGAAACGATTGACCGATCGGGCTATTGACTTGATGCAAGATGTCCAGAACTTGAGAAAGGCCATTTACGAGTAAGTTTCGTGAATTTCCAAACGACATGGATGTCTGATTATCCACTTCTAGCTACAAACTGAAAGCTGAAGCATGCGAGCGAGGTAGCAAGAAGGAGACGCAGTTGAGAAACATCACTGTGAACTATCTGTAAGTGTCAATCTTGACGTGTCGTGATGTGCCTTTCCGAGACCGAAATGGTGGACTCGGCCATCTCGACCCATATTACACACCCTGCATGTTGTCTCGTGTTTGATTCTGATGCATACTGATGCACAACTCTCTGCGCTGTAGGTACAGGTACGGCACACTCATCGTGTTTGCCAACTATCTCATCGAGATGAGGGAGAGAGAGGGGCCAGAGGTGACGTTCCCTACTTGGCTTGCGGAGCATCGGGAGATAACCAAATTGCTCGGCCGACGTTCGCTGGACTAAAGGCGCTTTTTGGATTTTTGTGCGATCTATGGTGTATACATGTGTACAATACGATATGATACGATGCGATGCGTTAGAGACTGGAGAGCTGTTGAAATATGTGGGTGGGTAGTAACAATACCACAGCCACTTGTTACAGGGCCAATTGTAGTGTCACTCGTCGCAGTGTCACATCACGACGGGTTTCCAACTTTTTACTTTTCATCCTCTGACCTACGTCTGACCCTTTTTCTTCCTTCATTTCCCTCTCAAAACTCTGAGAGCTCTGAGAGTAATCATGAAGGCTACTCGCCCGTTACTCGTCTCATGTTTCCTTGCAGTCGCCCTAATTCAGCTGGCCCAGGCTGATCCAGCACCAGCACCAGGAATAACGCCAGCTCCTTTGCTTCGTCGGCAGAACGGTGGTCTTCTTTCAGAACTTGCAGGAGAAAACTCTGGCACTCCAGCTGCATCTGGATCGGGAGGAGCACCAGCAGGAGGCGCTAGCAGCGGCGCCAATACCGCTTCTGGGACTACGAGACCGACCACCACCCCACCGACCACCCCACCGCCCAACACCCCAACACCCACACCGCCCACCTCACCGCCTGCCAGTAACACCGATACTGCCAAAGAAACATCGAATACCAATAATAACAATAATACAAACACAAATACCGACACCAATCGCAACACCCAGACGACCCCACCAACGCCACCGCCTACCCAGACCTCCAGACCTCCACAGATTGTTACTACTACCGACGATAGCGGCGATCCGATCATCGTCACCGTCACTCCAAGTGATACAGCCACTTCGCCTGCTTCCTCTTCTACGGATGCTTCGTCGAATACAGGAAACAGTAGGGGTTCTAGCAGTGGTCTGGGCACTGGTTCTATCATTGGCCTTTCAGTGGCTGGTGGTGTTGCAGTTCTGGGTATCATTGGGTTCTTCGTTTGGAAGTTTACCAGGAAACGGTTCTCTGACTTTGATGACAGTACGTACTTGTTCACCGCCCATTCATCAGAACCACTGATCTGATTTTGATTTTTTTCTCTAGACGAAGCCATTAAATGGCCGGAACTCAACACTCATTCAAATACAGGTGGTGATTCGCACCCCCTCCCTGTAAATAACACAGGTCGAGCTGGCTTCGACACTGGTTCCGAAGTTTCCCTCTCACGTGCACCGTCAAACTCTACCCACAACTTCTCCTCCAACTATTCTACGACCGATCTTGGCCCAGACCCATACGCTGTTCCGCCTCTGCCGCACTTGAATCCCAATCAACCATACCGCGACGACCCGAACCAGATGTCCGGCTACTATGACCCGTATCGCGGACCAATTCCCAACTCGTTTAACGATCCAGCGCGTGCTCATGAATGGGGTGGAGAGGCAATACCAATGACACAGCTGGCGTCTGGCGTACCAGCAGCCGGTCGTATGAGTCCGGGTCCTGCTGCAGCGTATGCTCCTAGTATAGGTGGACGGATGAGTCCTGGACCGGGAATGGCATACGATATGGGCAGAGGCGCATCACCCGCACCTCATATGATGCAAGGACGAGCATCGCCAGGTCCGAATATGGCCTACGGACAACACTAGGGTTAGATGAAAGGGTCCACACGAGGATTTGAGGAATAGAAAGCGTAATGATGGGTTTAGGAAGACAATTTTTTAAATTTAGAATGGACAAAAGTTTCTTACTGTTCTACCATTGGAATTCTGTTGCGCTTTCTTGTTCGTTCAACAACACCTTTTTTTCTTTGCATTGGACTGGGCAGAACAACGCACGCACGTCTTGCAATCATTTCCTCTTTCTACATACCCGCCTCTTCCAACCAATCCGCAGCACCCTCTCCTCGCATAGGCCCGATCATCACCCAATCTGTGATGCTATTCACGAGCTTTTTACTCTCGCTACGTTTTCCTTGTCCTCTGTCCTCATACCTCTATCTTATCTGTCACTATCCCTTACGCTTTCTCATTCGTTTTCCGAGTACATCGTATCTAAGTAATCTCTGCGTTAGTATGTTTCTATTAGCAATTACCCAACTGCAACTACGACCATTGGGGTGACATGGACAAAACTTGTTTCCCTTTGTCGCATAAATCATACATCATCAATCATGTTGTGGTCATCGTTATGGAGCCAACGGAAGGCTCGGTACTTGTCCGTCGGGTTATGTATGGTGTCGCGACGGCTCGGGATATATAGCCCGATGGTTAAAACGTTACGCCTCGGTCTCGGTCTCGTTTTTGGTGATGTATCTCTGGCCTCAGGTTGGCAGTACTCAAATTGACTCACTGATTCCCGCGAGACCAAAGTAGATCTAAGCAGAGGATTCGTCTTTATCTGCCAATTCTTTTATGCGGAAGGTATAACTGGATGGGAAAGTTGTGGTCTGATGGATGTCGAGATCGTTTTGTCTCGCTTCGTCGTTTAGCCTGATGGCCCATTGCGGCAAGTGTGATGCGGTCTGTGACTTCGACTCGAGCTCGCTTTTACTGGGACAGCGGGAAGTCGCGACATGTAGCATAATAGCAGACTCGAGCCGAGGTTCTGGAGAGTTCTAGTTCCAAAGGCGGCTAGAAACATTCACGAACTTCCATACGAGATGCACGACAGAAGTATCTCGGGCTCCTCGGCACTTGTGCTACCTGCCTTTTTTGGCTTTACTCAACGGTTTGGGTATGATACCAATATTGATTGGGTATTTCATACGTGAAACTACGGAGATACGGAGTAGTGCATGATCATCTTCAAATCATTTAGCCACATCCGAGTGCTCGTTAACCTTCACTCATCTCAGATCCATATCATCATCATCCACTCTTCCATCTCCTTCGTGAACATCTTTACCAGACCAGTTCGTCATCACCTTCATACCATCTCTCTCAAAAGTCGGAAAAGGTACATTTTCAGTGAAGGATAATTTCATGACGATGAGCGGAGACACCCTGTCAAGAAGCCCTCGACGTGCAATAAATCTTCGGCTCCTTGAAAGTGCCAAGCGAAAAATGAGATCTGTTGTCTGGGGGTTCAATGTGGGTCGCATGTTGCATTTCTCTCCTGCAACATACAATTTGGTCAAATTTGGTACTAGAATTGAGGCATCCGTGTCGGGATCAACAACCAGCCTCGATAGAATACTGCTGATCCATTCATCCGATGGCCCGAGTACATCCACAAGGATTGTTAAAGACGATAGTCGGGGTGACGCTCGAAGGACCTCGGACAAAGACTCGGGGAACAAGGAGATCTCTCCCAAATTCAACTCTAGTTCTTTTAATGAACATGAGGAACGGATGAGGAATGACATCAGTGGGCGGATGTCCCACTGGGCTGCCTGACCCCCGAGCCCTATCCCGAGAGCGGTGAGGGTAGGAAAGATGAAGGATTCAAAGAGGGAGGATAATCCTTCTAGCAGTTCCACGCCGGTAAGTGTTACATTCTGCAGCTGTGGCAACACCAGTGGACTAGTAGGAATGTCCGACATGCTGGCAGTCCCAGGAACCTCGTCGACTCTAATTGTCTTGAGGTTGAAGGAAACAGACAATATCCTCAGTAGTGATTCCATGTCTGCACGTCCGATATCTAGTTTCGTAAGCTGCTGATATGGGAAGGAATCGTGCCTGGCACGACTGTTGGATATGACTTCTGTCAGACTTGTAGCGCTGCAAATTGGTATCCAGAACCAACTACTGAGTGATGATGGGCCGGGATTCCATGTTCCGGTGTTATCAAGGAATGACCGAAGAAGAGGGAAAGACAGACTCTGGCATTTGAACTCGGATTTGACGCCGCCCATTAGTCTGCGATCGACATTGAGGTCGAGAGTATCGCATCTTGGAAGCTCTCTCAGCAACATGAGAAAGGACGAGTATCCAAAGCTCCCAAGGTACGAGCGTGGTCCCCTCAGCATCTCTATGTCGCTCCTAGACCCGAGATCTCTGTCCATAATGCACATCGTCAATGGACATCTCTCTGACCTCTCAAAGTACAAGGTTAAGAGGGAAGTGATATCTCTGTCGAGTTGGTTGACGTCGACACTCATCGAAGACCACATGCGAGGGCCAGAAATGACGATAGACCTCCAGAATGACGAAACTTGTGAAAGTACTAATGGAGGAGCGACAATTTGCCAGCGGTCGTGCTTTTGGTACACCTTGAGAGTGTATTTGGAAAAGGAACGGCTGTATAACATGAAGATGTTCTCCAAAATCTCCGGCGGCAATCTTCGTACTGGAGCCAGCCAACTGCGACGCTCCCCGATCCTCTTCTCGAGGATCAACTTTTCCTCCTCCAACGTGTCAGCAAGCTGTCGGAGACGGGTGATTTGCTCCTCCAGTTGCTGGCGCTGACGGTTCTCCTCCTGCAGCACATCCTTTAGCTGTGCCATTTCATCTTCAGACGGGTTCAGGCGAAAGCGGAACACAGATTTTGGGATACAATTAGATGGGTTCGGAACGGTGTAAACGATGTCATTTTGGCATTTCTCGCACAGAATCACGCGTCTTGTATGAGAAAACTGTTCCATTCTGTCGTCAATCATTAGGAACGAACGTTCGTAGTATAAAAGGGACTTACGATGAGCCAATGGCAACAGCGATGGTGAACGCTGTCAACGTGTCACTAAAGGGCCGAGGTGCATCACAACATCGAATCTTCTTTCCCACTGTCTACATCTTCGCGAATGTGCTTGTTCGCTTGTTCACTTGCTGACGTCAAGAAAGGGAGTTTACCAAGCAAAGAAACCCAAGGGGAGAGACTGAGAGGTGATCTATATTCAATCTTCGCGAGTAAGTAAGCTGGCAAGTTAGTTATTTACAAGGCTTATATTCTACGGATGTTTTTTACAAGTGGGCGTTCGAACCCATTATCGCATAAATTTTATTTAAATCTTGCGTCGCGACCTACGTGTCGAATTCTGCTCTAATGGATTCCAAGAGCTATTCGCAGTACCATAAGTGTACAGGACCTGCAGACTCTTACCCGATTCGGTGAAACGGGGTAAAGCTTTCTTCGCAAGAGATAGTAGATATTCCGTGTCCTGACTGTCGTTGGCGATGGATGGCGAAACGATAGTTAGACTGACGTTGGCGAATGTCGAGGACTGAGCAAGTAGTTCATCCAATCGTGGTGAGAACTTTGGATATGGGCGGTTTAAAAACCGGTGGTAAATTATGATGACCACGGTGCGCAGTTGGTTGGAGGTAATCGAATTCAGGCAGTTGTAGATGCAACGTGTTGCTGTTTTGAAATGGTTGTCGATGTCTGCGCGTGGTTTTGGGGCTGGGAAGTAGAATGTAATATCTTGGAGGTGCGAGAGGTGTGATATATTGAATTCCGCTGAATAACGTCGGGGGTCAGTCGAAAGTTTGATTCAAGCTTGAAACGGTATACGTACGCCAACGATCACGGTTATCCTTCATTCCTATATATAAGGAGCGTAGTTGGGGGTTCATATGCAAGCAAGCCCCAGCGATGGCGTCGTTCCCGCTGCATTCCAGAATCGACAAGTATGTCAGATTCAGGGTGCTGAATTGTGATCTCAACCATTGGCTGAAGGGCCCCGGGTGCTTCAATGGGTGTAGTGTCGGTAGGTGAAGATGAAGGGAGTGCAAAGTCGATGGGAGAGATAAAGTTTGGTCGATATTCTCTCCAGGATATAATGAATCCCGAAATGAAAGATCAAGAGCTCCGAGCTTGCGGAAGGAGCAGACGAACGGGTGAAGGTACTCCAAATGCTCACACTGCAGACGAAGCTCGAGGCGGGATATGTTCGGAAAAGCGGTTTGAATAGCTTCTGGGAAGTCACTGGAGCGGAACAACGAAATTTGGTAGTGTTCCACAATAATGGACACGAATTCGGGGTCAACCTTGCTCTTCAAAAGGTGGAGTAACCCGTGGGCAATGTCAGTGTACGAGCCGCTGGAGGGAAGGTCATGGTGGTCGTCATAACTGAACACGAGAGTAACTCGTTTGATGCGTTCCCAAGGTATACTGCTGTCTGGTGAGACAAGAGTATGTTTCATGACATCGGAGTTGTTCGTGCCGTCAACCTTTAGTAAGAGATTCCGCGTGAAAATGCAGTTTCGAGCAAGAACATGCAACGATCGGCAAACTCTGCTGCAGACAGCGAGGGATTCGTCATCACAGAAGCTGAGCACTGTTTCTTGCAGTTCAATTGGAAGAGTTTTCATGGCCTGAAGTAACACATGCTGGATTAGTGTCGTTCTGGTCGAGGCTGCGGAATGGGTCTTACAAGTAGGGGATCGAGTTTTGTGAGTGATGATGGGAATTTCTCGTTTGCTTGTTAGCCTTTTGTGAGGCGGGACCGATTAGTGATTTGAACCTTACATGCTGTACTGAATTGACGGCAAGCATGATTGGCAGTGTTGCCATTGGCTCCGATGGTCCTGGAAATACCAGGGCGTACAAATATTGCAATGGCTTGAGTACTGACATCGTGACTCAAGCCGTAGTCAGATGAATGGTCAATACAAATAGTAAAATTGAACCTCCAGATTTTCATGGCCAGCTGAGGGACTACAAAATTGTTCAGAGATTTTGAAGAGCAGGAATGCAGAAACTCACTTATCCGCTTATCCACACAACTCAAGACATTTCCTATAACACACACCAATTTTGAAGGAATGATCGCTTGACATAGGGTGCCATCTGAGCAGGGCTCGGTGGCTCGAGCAATTTGAGAGGAGAGAGGCACTAGTCCTTGGATAAGATCAGTGGAACTTCGGAATTTGCACTAAGGCCCGCACGTGAGACACTGAGAAGCGACTATACAGGTGCAACGGCGGGTTCGCAACATTCAACCATCGAATGAGATATAGTCTGGTAAGTACAAGACCTTCCTACTACTTATGGTCACCGTCAACCTACAGTAAGAATGAGCTACGTAAGGAACAGCCAAGACGTCTCTCGTGATGCTCTACATGTCAAACTCTGTTCCAACGGATTCCAAGTACTGTTCGCACTTCCGTGGGTAAACTGGACTTCCAGATGCTTTCCTGACTTAGTCCAGTGGGGAAAGGCGCTCTTTGCTAGAGACAACAAATCGTCGGCGTCGTGTCTATCACCAAAAATGGCTGGCACAACCAAGTTTAGGCTGCAGTTGACAAATGTCGAGGACTCCGCGAGAATGTCATCAAAAGTAGGCCAAGGTGAGAATCTGGCAAGTTCCAAGAGGTCCTCTTGAAGGATCAAAGTCACCGCACGCATCCGTTCGGAGGTAACCGAAGCCAGGCTATGATAGATGCAAGAATTCACCTCGTCTAGTTGAGGATGTGTGTTCGTGGGCGAATCTGGGAGGCAAAAGGTGATTTCTTCGAGTCGCGTGAGGTGTGAAACGTCAATGACTATGTAGAGGGGAGAGGTTAGAACTGTAAGATCATCGAGTTGAAAATGTAGACATACGACGCGGCATCCAATACTGAGACTCGTCATCACCATCATCCCCAAGCCCTATATACACAGAGCGAAGTCGGGGATTCAGACGCAAGCAGGCATCAATGACAGGGTCGTTATCGCACTCCAAAAGTGACAAGTACTCTAAATTCGTTCCGCTGGATTGCGATGTCAACCATCTTGTCAAAGGGCCTTCCCAATTCGTCGTAGGCAAGTGAAGATGAAGTATCCGCAAGGTAAGGGGTAATCTGAACTCCGGACTGATATCCTCTTCAAAAAGAAGCCGGCATGATAGTTCCAGTACTCGTAACTCGGGAAAAGAGGATACAATGAAGGGTAGAAGACATCCAGATCGCTCGACCTCCAAACGGAGCTCAAGTCGGGACATGTTCGGGAAAGTGCTTCGGAGGGCTTCTGCGAAGTCAACGAAGCGAAACAACTGAGCTTCCCGGTTCTCAACAATAACAGTCAGATATTCTGGGTCAACCTTGTTCTGTAGAAGGCGAAGCGCTCGTCGAGCGGTATCGGTATGTACTCCGCTCTCCAGGGCGTCGTAACTATAATTACCGTGAACGAATACCAGAGTAATTCGTTTGATGCGTTTCCAGTGGATGGGATTGTGTGGCGAGGTGAGCATGTTCATCATCCCATTAGAAACATTGCTCGAGCCGTCAATTTTCAGTATGAAGTTGCGCGCGAAGAGGCAGTTGCGAGCATGAACGTACAACCATTTGCAAACTAGGCTGCAGTTTAGGAGGGTGTCTTCGTCACAGAAGCTGAGGACTATGTCCTTGATTTCTGTAGGGAGCTTTTCCATGCGTAGACTGTAACCATCGTCAGCGTCATCGCCGTCCAATGGAAGACGGGAACTAAAGTACTCACCAGAGGAATTTGAAGTCGTGAACGATGGTGGATCCCCATTTCCCTCCACATATTTTATATGTGATTTGTGATGCGAAAGACTGATCGGTCTCTTTGCATGCTGTGCATTGAAGGCACAAAGACATCGCACGAATAGACACCCAACATTGGTATCATTTGTTCCAGTGGAACAATGCCTTTCCAATCATCAACGCTCGGCGGTTAAGCGTTATTAGACACATACCGGATGTCATGTCCAAATTGAAAACAACAAACTCGTTGCCATAACAATTGGTATTGCTGCCTGCGAACCTCCAGAATACCGAAAGCGAGTTATAAACCTGAGGGGGACGGGACGCATGAATAGAGATGTCAATGATGGGGGTCGAAGCCCACTTCGACCAGTGATACGACTCGGTCAGGTCAACAAGGAAAGAGTTACCATAGTGTTTGGTTCGCGAGTACAAGAAATCGAATAGAAGGTGCACTGTTACTAGGAGATCTTTGTCTGAGCTTTGTAGCCCTCCCAACTAGACAGCGCATCGCTGTCTGAAAGAAAGATGATGGGGAGCTCGGCGGATGCACGCCAACTGTAAAACTTACCTGCCATCCGCCGTCTCCTTCTCCTCGGGACCAAACTGTGCCTTTAGGCGTATTCAGATGGTGGTTTGACGGCAGATTTGCTGAAATGACTGTAGTTCGTTGGACTTTTTTTCATCCACTCATGGATGAAATAACAAATATAGTGCGCAGATAATGGGTGCGGAGAACAGCTCACACGTGCCGATTTCAACCTCTCCCACTTCCTCGACCTCGAGCGCGTTGAGGCGCGTTCCAGCAGTGTACGTTTGCAACCAAGTAACTGTCTCATATCAATTGTTAAATCTAAATGCTGAACGTATCCTTTCCGCCTCCAGAATAAATCCAGCAAACGCCATGTTCGGACAACCAAAACCAGCCGGGACCTCCATCTTCGGAAACACACAGGCTCAACCCTCTACATCTACGCCAATTTTTGGAAGCACTGTAGGCTCGGGAACGAACACGGGGGGGTCGACTTTCGGTGGAGGTGCGTTTGGGCAGCAGCAACAACAGCAACCTGCGACGGGATCTAGCATATTCGGACAACCAGCTGGAGGATCTGGGACGAATTTGTTTGGACAGTCAAATCAACAACAACAGCAGCAGCAGGGTGGAACAGGGACTGGAATGTTCGGTCAATCGACACAGCAGCAGCCAGCGAGTGGAACTGGGACAGGATTATTCGGACAGTCCAATACTGGCACAGGAACGGGTCTATTTAGTCAGAACAATCAGCAGCAGCAACCAGCTACTGGAACGAGTCCTTTCGGACAGATCACCCAGCAACCTGCTACTGGTACCAGTTTGTTCGGGCAGAATAACCAACAACAGCAAACTGGATCCAGTCTATTTGGAAATAATCAACAACCCACGACAGGTGGCGGTCTATTCGGAAACAACCAACAGTCCACTGGGGGCGGCATATTCGGACAAAATAATCAGACCTCCAGTACCGGTACCGGCCCTTTTGGCCAGCAGCAAGCCAACATGGGAGGCAGCCTCTTTGGCCAAAACAATCAACAAGCCGGTGGAGGGTCAACTTTATTCGGTCAATCCCAACAACAGCCTGCTACCGGTATTGGATTATATGGCCAGTCACAGCAGCAGCCTCAACAGCAAAACATCTTTGGAGGAGGCTCTTCGATCTTCGGGAATACTGCGGGGGCAAACACAGGAACGTCTCTTTTCTCATCTGCTCAACAAAATCAGTTTGGCGGTGGTAACTCGATGTTTGGAAAGCCATTAGGCGGTCAGCCACAGTAGGTGCTTGGTGGCTTCCTTGTACTTACTCCCTCACTAGTGATTTACAGAACCAATACTCAGCAGCTACCTCCTTTTACGAAGACGACAAAGTTTAATGACCTTCCTGACGATGTGAAAAGATTATTCGAGCAGATCGAGTACGTATGTCTGTTCCTTGAATGAACTCTGGCTGACAGGTCACTGTATAGTACCCACATTCAAGGTCGGATACAGATCAGCAAAGACCTTAAGCAGAGAAAGCTCGGTGAAGAAGCAACCAAGGGCCAAGAACTCGTTCGTGCAGTTCACAGAGTTAGTCGTTTTGCATTAGCACCCTGTTGCCAGCCTAACTTTAGTTCCCAGGATCTATCACAGACAAGCACGACAATTCGCAACGACTTGCACTTCACGCGAGACTTGAAAGCAAAAGCAGATCAAGCCGTGCAAGACACCATCGTTGCGACACGTATAGTAGACGGATTTAAGAACCCCCAGCTAAGTGGCGGTTATCTGAAGGATCACGCAACTTTCCCTCTAGAGTCAGTCCTTTTACGAATTTGTCTCGCGATATACGGGCTAACCTGTGCTTCGGCTCAGGTTCTTTACTCGCATTACTCGGCAGACCAAGGAGCGACTGGCTTGGTACAAGGGTACCATCGAGGTTAGTTGTCAGGGTCATCAATTTGCAAGTGACTGACATTTTCTTCCACAGCAAATTGAGCGCAAACTGTCATCTATGGCCACTCAGACTAATATTACGCCCCAACGTCAGTATTTTCGAACCCCGCAATCTTTTGTAGAAGTTTTGACATTGTCATTCAGGGATAACATCTACCCTTCAAGCTCAGCACGCGACTTTCCTCGCTCTCGCAAGCCGAACGGCAGCACTTGATGCAGAATTGCAGAAAATTAAGGCGCTTTACACACAGTTGTGGCGTGCCAGGACGGGCAGTGTGAGAGATCCATTCGATGGCGGGGCGGACATCGAGCAGAGTCTCAGTAAGGGAGATCTGGGTTTGAGTACCCTGAATGTTAGATGATGTATTAGCTGTCCTGTATATCTTCTTTTGTCGCAACGTTATACCGTTATTCAGATTCTGGCATGTTTTATCGGAGAAATTGGGCATGGAATGAAGTTGGATTTTCGTTGAGGTTGCAATAAAATAGCCCAGCTGCCAAAACTCGACTTTGACGCTGAACCTCCACGAAAGGTACTAAGGCGGGCGCTCCGCCGAACGTCAACTCTAGGGCCGTGCAGACGTGATTAGCTCTTTTATCACTCATTCAAAATGTCGTTCTTTGGCAGCAGCAAATCATCCAAGTCGCCTCCACCTCCACCTTCACAGTACCAGCAAACTCCGCTCCCGATGCAGGTTCCACAGGATGTTGTGTCTGGAGACCAGTACAGATACGCTCTGACCAACTTTGTCAGTATTTCCTCAATTTTCTTTGGATTTTGATGGGTTCCTGACGTCGTCCCGGGCCCTGTAGCGTATTGCTCACGAGAAAGTCGAAGAACAAAGAGCACAGTTGGAGGAACAGGAGAGACAGGTTGCCCAGCTTCGAGCTCGTATCGCTCAGCTAGAAGGTACATCTGTACTCCCGGACAGAGCCGGGAAAGGAGGCAATACTGTGGATGATTTCTCAATCAAAGTGTGTTCTGGCTTATGGTATCCTTCGTATCGCTGATAACTTTGTCAGAATGCCGCATCGCAGCTGGAAAAGATGATAAACAGATGGAGCTCAGATATCGTCCGTGCACCCCCCGTACCACTCGCTGCACTATGCGAGGCTATTCTTGCCGATGTTGGTAACGGTCCTGATGTCCCTCGGTACGAAGCAACCTCGATGCAGGTGCAAGCGCTCTTGCGACATGCTATATCAGAGGCAGTGCGTTGCCAAACTCCTTGAATACATCAATGGAGGTCTGATTTCCCACTCCAGATTTCCGAAGGGATCGTGAATTGCCTCATCGTCACCAACTCCAGTGAAGCGAATGTCCAACTCACCCGGATACATGAGCACATCTTCGCCCGTGAGTGCCCACCTCTCCCTTGTGAGATCAGCAAGAACTCAGCATAACACGTAATACAGGTGATCCAACAGTAGCTTGTGTATGGCGTCGTCAAACATTCTCCGCTGCCGTCGAGACGTTCTCACCCGAGATGTCACTCAACACACTCTGCGAACAAGTACCGGAACTCATGAGAGTCCTCAACAACATCATACCAACATCAGGGAACACGCAAATCCTTGAGTCTGCATACGCTTTCTCTCGTATGCTTCACGGTCAAACTAGTACAACGGGAGACGCGTTCTACCGTGCCTTTATCCCAGAAC
Organism: Moniliophthora roreri; assembly: GCA_001466705.2. Lineage (NCBI taxonomy): Eukaryota > Fungi > Basidiomycota > Agaricomycetes > Agaricales > Marasmiaceae > Moniliophthora > Moniliophthora roreri. The sequence continues at coordinate 58,477 of LATX02000231.1, read as the reverse complement.
TCGGCAGTGCTCTTCATCCTCGACAAGTCGAGCTAGTAAAGAGGTGTCTGAAGAGCGAGCGGGGCGAACCGGATCGTGTTGGAGCCACCATTTTCCCTGGTCTGGTGAAGGTGGCAAAGGCGCCATCTGTCCCAGGCACACAGCCAATAGACAGCGTGCAGGTGCGTTCACCGTACTTTTTCAGTATAACCCTTTAGCCCTAATTTGTTACTACATTAGAATGTCGTCCGAAGAGCACAGGTCATCTGTGAATGTGCTCTGTTCAGCGGTGGAACTGGAACGCCAGGATCGTCTTTGCCAGGAACTCCCGCTCCCGTTCTTCATTACCAAAGTCAGTCCATGAATGGCTATGCGAGCCCCTTACCGAATCCGCACATGAACGGTTATCAAAGTCCCCCTCCCGACGGTACTTACATGACTGGTCACAACTGAGGAAACGGATATCAATGGCCTGTATGATTTCTGGATGGATCTCTAATTCATGTAAAACGTATTTATTCACCTACTCACGCAATTTGTTTACTTTTGGAGACTTTCCAGCCCAGTCACACCATCATGAGTTTTAGATAGTGTATTATCTACTTCTATTGTAATTAGTCCAAAGCGGAGTGCACACTATACGACAAGAAGTGAAGCGAGAGTTGCCTGCGTTTGGATGACCTGCGAAAAAGAAATAAAAAACTGTTCATTTATTATCTGAGTTGGGTGACAAAATCACTCACTTGAAGAGCCTGCTCGACTTCAAGGCGACGCCGAGCTGCCTCAAGCCAATCATGTAGCAGAGCTTTGGCACTGCCTTTCAATTGATTGAGCTCCCTGGCAGCACTATCCAAATCTTTCTCGTTGAGATGATACTCGGCCCGTGCTAGCACACTCAAAACATCGCTTCCCTCAACCAATCCCTGTCTCTTGAATCTCAATCCACTGAACAAGTAGCTCGCGAGATGCGACAAGAGACCTGCATCCTGATCGGGAACCAAAGCGACATGGCAAACTTTTGGTGCAACAGAAGTCGTATACCACGATGCGAGGTCAGCAAACGGCTCAACACCGACATCCGGGACCTCCGAGGCTTCTAGTGTTTCCAACGCAGCAGCAACCACGGGATCTTCTCGTGCAGCACCTATGTGGCGGACAACGCGAAGCTCTTCACGGAAGGGCTTTCGGACGGGTGATGCGAGGGACGAGTTGGTGAGAGCGCGAATTGCAGACCATAATGCGTGTATACGGATGTTTTCGTCCAGGTAGGCAGAGTTGTCAAGAGCGACACGCTCGATACGCTTCAAGTGCGCTGAGAGTTCGTCGATCTTGGCCAAACGTCCGCCACGCTCTTCCTCAACACGCATTTTGATCTCGCGGATCCAGCGACGTTGGAGCTCAATACCTTGAGCAATGACCTCGTTTTTGAGACTGGGGAATGATAAAATTAAATTCTGTGTTTAGCATACTGTTATGGTGCTCACCGTTCATTGATCAGTTCAGACTGGGTCTGCAACTCGTTCTCCAGCTTTTCACGATATTGCTGTACAAGCTGTGCCTGACGAAGATCAAACATTTTCCTGAACTCGTCCTCTTGGGAATCAAGTTTGTCTTGGGCTTCCATCTCAGTTTCAAGAAGTTTAAGTGTGTATTCCCGAGTCTGTTCGTCCATCTTGGCTTCAAGAGTGGCCCTCTCCTCGTCTCTGGCCTTCTCGATTCGCTCTGCGAGAGCAGTCAAGTCTGTCTTGGCGCCCTCAAGCACACCACTGATGCGCTCAGCGGCAGCGGGGTTGGACTTGAGGTACGAAGCGAGACTGTCAATGGTGCCAGCGAGATGCGAAATGATTGGCTCTGAGGTACCAAGAGAGGAGATGGCAGGTGCGACAAGAGGAAGATCCGGTGTTTTGGGTGCCTCTCTCTTTGGTGGTGGAGGTTGTTTGTAGCCCGGAGGAGGTTCAAACCCGACGGGGAGAGGTTCCGTGTAAAGGTCTGACGGAGTGGATGATGAAGGCGTTTGACCCTCGGACGCAAGCGATGGCACGGAAGGTGCAACGGCTTCTGCTGGAGACTTGCCAGCGAGCGCATCCTCGGCCTTTTGCACAAGGGCAGAGACCTCAGATGCAAGCTGCTCGCTCTGATGCTTTGCTACAGCGTTGATCCTCTCCTCCTCCTTCGTGACCTCCGTTTTAACACGTCCCGCCACATCCTTGGCCTTCTCCTTGGAATCCTCGATTGTCTTCACTGCAGCAACCTTCAATTCCTTCGCCTTCTTCTCTGCCTTTGCCTTCACATTCTCTAAATCCTCCTTCGTATGCGGCACGCCGTTGATTTTCTCCATGACGAACTTTTGTGCAGTGGTAGCTGCGTTCACAGTAGAATTGACGACTGATTTGACAGTTACGGTGTCCCAATTATGAGCCTCGGCAAATTCAAGCATGGGCTGACCAAGAGGGACATTGTCTGCGAAGAAATCATAGTAAGTTTGATTCTTGAGCGCGACGAAAGCGCTTCCAACGTAGAATGTGCCGGTGAGGGTAGCGGTGGCCCAAAATATTCGCCGAACGATACGAGGTTTCTTTTTTGGCGTCGATGGTGATGCTTCTGTTGCAAGACGCTGAGAGATTCATTAGCCCGAGGTCTCAATACCCGAACGAGGGTGTAAGAATTTTCGAGTCGAAAATGAGTACTCACGCGCCGTGTTATCCTAACAGCACCCCGTCCAGCGGCAGAAGAGACCTGCCTAGAAGCAGGTAATGCACGATACATGGCGTGCTTGGGTATTTAGCACCCACAGAACAAGCGTCTGCAGCGTCGAATGAAGAGTTACGTCGAACGCCGGTTTAACAGGCTACAGTGGTCCGGATTCGTCCGTAGTCCATCGGTCTACCGGTCCATGTATACCGGATTGTCTCCCAGAGTCCCTACGGTACTAATGTAAAATTACTCAAACCGCGGTGCTAATGTACAGTTCGAAGCGTACAATCATGTCTAATCAAGAGAATTAAGCAGCAAATCACATTTTAACGCGTCGCACTGCGCGACCGAAGCCGCGCAATAAGCAGTATTATGGCGACCGCCCACTTCTCAAACTGTTCCTTCGACATGAATAGAAGCGCTTGGGAAAGAACTGCCTTGATAATCTGTGCTTGCATTCCCTATTGAAATTGCATAAGAGATCATGTGCTAAATACTCCAGAGTCTCCCAACTCACCTGATACCAACCCACGAAGCCTTCACGCTTGTAAACACTCATGAGGACACCTAGAGCTCCAGGATGCTTCGACTTGAGATGATGTCGTTGGTGTGCAAGCGGAGGTGGAAGGTCGTGCTCTCTAGCATCATCTACATCAGCGTTTCGTGCTTGAATCCGTACTTTGGCCATAATGTAGGGGTAAGTCACCTAAACCCGACATTGGTCAATGTGAGGTCGCCCGGACGAGAGTAATGCTAATGCGTACCACTGTTGCCAGCGTTTTGCTCAATGCACCGACAATGAACGACAAGCCGGGTGACATAGAGGCATCTGAGCCAGCAGATGCTTTTGCCATGAGCGTCAAACTCTTGACACGCTCGTAGACACCGTATGTGATCGCAGGATTCACGGTGAGCACTAAACCTGGCTTCAGACCTAGCCAAAGTCCCGTAACACCCTCCTCTTCAATAATCTCTTTGCCGACCGCCCAGAAAGAGTCATTATCGTCACTCTCAGCCTCTTCACCATTCTCCACGTCTGCTACTTTCTTGCTTTCAGGCCGACCGACTTGCTGCCGAGTAGCGATGACGGAAACTGGGATGGTAAATATTTGTGCAAGAGCTCCGGCAATAGCGCCAAGGAGAAGTTCCGCCGCAGTAGACAGCGGTCCTAGCTTGGATCCCGGTGTTAATTTTCGTGTAAGGCGTGCAATGTAGGAATTCCGGACAAAAGAATAGAAAAAGAAATATGCGTATTCTACCTGGAATCTCAGTACACGTTCTAGGACGAGAAGAGTGAATGACACTCACGCATGGAGAAGGTGTTTATCATGGTGGCCCCAAACCCACGATACCACCCCGCAACTCCCTCCTTCTTCAGTATCCGCATGAGAAGACTGAACATGGACATGCCATCTCTCCCTTTACCCTTCGGTAGTGCCTGAATTCGCGTCTTGGCTCTATTATAGCAGTGGTAAATGCAGGTTCCTAGCATGTTTCCGTAGAACGTACACATCCAAGGGATACACGACACTGAGAAAAGCTGCGTCAGTCTTGTTTCCGGTGCTGATTAGAAGATCTACTCACGCCGTACTAAAGCATCCTCCCAGAGCACCAGCTAGGGCAGCAGCGAATGGAGTGAGCTGGACTGGTTTTGACTGTACTGGCATAATCGAGAGAGAGATGAAGGAGGAGAGGAAAGGAATGCAGCGGGAGAATATAATCCCTTACGGTCGTATAGATGGAGTTGCGGGGCTGACCTTGTACCGAGCCCGGTGACTTGATGATCATCCATAATTCAGTGATTTCACATGCTTGCCTATCAACACCGAGGACGATGAGCTCAAACCCAAATTTCCCTGACGGATTGAATATTCATCCTTCGACATCTCACCTCTTATCTGGCTCTGGACACCCTGAAGATGATCCTTACAGTCATCCTGGTCAAGAAAAAGCTATACAGAAGTATGGTATTGCAGGTAGAGTGTGGTATGATCTCAGCGATGGCGTCGGACACATTCCTTTTTGACTGATTTCCCCAAGAATAGGGAAGCTGCATACGCACTCAAGATATACTCAGATCCACCACCAAACATTCACTTCGATCCACCGTTTCCAAATTCTGATGTGAGAAATACGATGAATCTCACCATAATTGAGCTGGGATCTGGATCTGGACTCGTTGGCGGCAACATTGCACGTTCATTAAAGGCGAGAGATATGATCATACTTACAGATCTGCCAGAAGTGAGCCTTCAGATTCATACTCTCATATACATCTGATGAGTATTGAAGGTCTGCCCGTTATTAATGGAGAACGTGAGGCAACAGCAAATCAATTCGGAAATCCTTCTTATCAGGCCTCTGGCCTGGGGAAACGTCGAGCACATGTCGAATATTCAACAAGAAGTTGTCGAGAGTCGCGGCGGATTGACACACATCTTGTGTAGCGATTTGGTATGCGTTAATATCCGTCGATACTATCTGTATACTGATCCTTTATCTAACAGGTGTACTTCCCTGAACTACTGGCCCCACTTCTCCGATCTCTCATACAACTCTCGTCTTTATCGTTTGCTCGACCCAACGTAGAGATTATCATATCCTACAAGATTCGAAGCCTTGCCAAGGAGACACCCTTTTGGTCAGCCTTTGGCTTGTGGTTTTCATTTGAGCCGGTTCTTGAGCAAGATCTCGCTATAAAAGGTTCAAATTCATCGTGGAGACGCTTCGGTTCAGATATGGAAGGTCCACTTTTCGTCTTCATCGCTCGACGACGACCAGAATCTCATAACTGGAATGTTCCCTCGGACGATAAAGACCTGCTGAAAGGCATGGGGGCTAACGGGACATTGCAGCCCAAAGAAAGCGACACCTTTGAGAGTTTGCTCTTCATGGTGCTGAACGAAGGCGGCAGGGATGAATAAGTGAGGCTTTGGTTCCACTACAATATACAGTACGGCTAACGGAAGAGGCGAAGCAATAATTTACTGTCCAGATCTCAATCATCAATTCGAAGTGCGAGACTTAGGTGCGTAAGACCTTGGTCTTATTCCGGGTCTGTGCATAGTCGTTATCGTGACGGATTCAGATATTATCGCAGAATCTTGATCGCCGTTGGAGGCCATGAATCCAGCGGTGTCGAAGGGTAATAATTCTAGGTTATACTAGAAAGGTTTAACTAGGGAAAAGTCGGAGGAAGACTTCACGTACCGTGACAGATAAGCGAGGAAAACTAAAGCTCGGTTTAAGACTTCCGTCCACCTCCAACTCTCCCTGCAGAAACCTCGTCCCACCTTCAGTGTTCGAACCTTCGCGAGACGACCAAAAAGTCGCTCGACCCACGACTGACCTAAAGACTCCACCTCCTCTCGATTTGCTTCCACCTGAATCTGTGGCGGAGCCTGCTGCCAGATGTCGAACCAGAACAACTCGAATTGCAGTGGGCTTGGCCAGTAGCTCGAGAGCTTGTTCATCAACACTTGCTATCATCAGCGCCAAAGGGATGGGCGAGCGTACTGCATAAGACAGCTAGATCATACCGTCTGTCAGAGCTCGGGAGAAGCTTGCAGTAAATCAACTCACCGGCGTTGCGATGGCCAGCTACTCGGATAATTTAGGACATATCCTGACATGACGAGACTCTTTGACGCACCGTACAATCTACGCAAGCCTTCCTTCCATTAAATAGCAGCCCCTTTATCCTCGCGGGCGGATAAACCTTCCAGCCATCTGGATCGTCTGCTGGACCAGGCAATGCACGTCCGCTACGATATGCCAATTCCCGTCGTGGAGATGGAGGTGGCGGGGAAGAAATAGGCTTGTAGACAAAATACGAAGAGAGCCTTTTATCAAGGTTCAACAAAAAGATCGCTTGGATGCGGTATGCGACGATATTCCACGTACTCACGTCTGATTGGGCTTGAATGCGCCTCGCTTGACATTGACTATGAATTTATAATCGATATATGTCGAGCATGCTTTTTCGGAGAAATTGGGCGGCAATCTGTGCGTCGAGGTCTGGCCCCTCGATGTGTCGACTGTGACCGGTAGGGTAAACGTAAACGGCCACATATACCTCCCCCATAACTTGTCTTTCTGATGTGTGCCTGGCTGCCAGAGCGTCTCCTCCATGTTGAGAAACTGAAATTCTTCCTCGCCCACAGCTATAACGCTTGCTTGCACCTGCAACGAATGAGTAACGCGTTCACAATATCTTGGCGAGCCATACTTACCGCCACTACCACACCCTTGATGGTCTCTGGTCTGTCGAGATCTAGTTCGACGCGTCCATTAATGGTGTCACCTTCAATGTAGACCGGAGCAGACATTGAGCTACGAGAACGACTGGTCACGAACATGGACAGCCATTTGTGGCCCCTGCGGTCTAGCGAGTAGGAATGCTCGAAGCGTTCTGCCGAGCTTGATACGGACATTATAGTCGGCGGCCGTGGCGACTGTGTCCTATGAAGAGACATTGAAGCAGGATGCATTTTTTCGAGAATAGTAAGCCAACAGCTGCTCTCAGCCTTTGGTTTCGGGTGTCTGCACAGAGTGATCCGTTGAATCTTGTCTCGTTCGATCGTCTATTTATGTAGGCTCAGGGATTGATCTCGAGGACGGGTTGTAGCACAACTTGCCTTCATTCTTGCACATGCGTTCATCAAATGGGCAGGCAGTGCACCATATGACACCTGTCCACCGCGTTCTTCGCGAGTTTACCGCGCAATGTGTATACAATTAACCATACTATAAGGCGCTTGAAGGGATTGGGCCAAACTTAAACACGGTGGGAGTGGAATCAGTGAATACCTCAGAGTCACAAGGCGATGGCCTAAACAGATTTCGTGACTTCAAGGGCACTTGGCCGAGTGGTGTGAATCAAAGATCGTACAGAGCTGCGCCTCCCACCATGCGCTACAACATGAACGTGGAACCTACTATTACTGCTCTAGCAGCGAACCTTGCGAGCGATCAGAGTTTGCATGTGGAGCCAATTACATTCGGTATCGATACAGGACAAGGTTATAAGCTAGATGGCAGAGCAATATTGATAGTACTACACTAAATGAAGGTAGTGAGGCAGATACACTTCCTGAGTGTAACGCTCAATAGATAGGGGATAGCAAATGACGGAGAGCGTATCAGTCGTGGAGTGCGTAGACTATCTTAACGCCGCGTAAATATCATCATTTCGTGGGGTCGGATCGTATGCCGGAGGTGGAGACCAGGCAACAGGACGGGGCCCTTTTGCGTACATGGTGACGATCTCGATGGGCTCAGAAAGCATAGGCTCACGAGATCTGTGGGATTTAAAACCAGCCAAGTCAAAGGGGTAGAGGTCAACAGAGTACTACCAACGACGTAAGTAACACATGTGCATAAATCGACCGCACGAGAACATACCGAGATGCTAAAGTGTGCCACTTCGGATGAAGGTCGTAAATCTTTCGGCAGCCTGATCTCGCCTTCGAGGTAACGATTCTGAGAATCACCCTGGATAGTGCATGATGGCCACCAACGCGCAGTGCAGATGTCCTTGGACGTTTCTTTCCAGGAAACCTCTGACTTGGCCATGGCGGGAGCATTGTAATACTTGATCTTCCGGCATAGCGTAAGAACTATAGAATTGGGATTCGAGACCCAATCCAATGTTTGCCGGTCAATGCTCCACAGATTCAAGAAGCATGGAATGACAGAACCCCGTGTGTAACATAGCTAAACGACGAGGAACATCAAAAGTTTGCCTGACATCTCGTATAAGAATGAATGCGGAACATACTGGTTTTGCCAGGGAGAGCTGATGAGCAAAAATAAAATACAGTCAGCAATGAAATTGCAATTGGGAAGTGAATTGTACGTACTGTACATTGTACCTCTGCTTCTCGACCATGGAAAACGATTCCACGGGCGATGGTCGTGCCCAGTGTTTTCCATCCTTCCACGTCGAAATGGGGCCCCGGAATTGGCAAATTCTGTTCATATGCAAGCTGTCGAAGGAGTGATGGAGGTTCTGGTCTGCTACTTGGCACATAGCCGAAAGGAGTTCTGATTCTAACTTGGACGTCAGCGTAGCACAAAGCCCGAAGAATTGTAGACTTACCGATTATCGGCTCGTAGTTTTCCGCGTGAGATGTGAAGTGTGAGCTCGTACTGGACAGTGGCATGCGTCTCTGCTTCGGTGAACGTTTCTGGCAGCTGGTATTCGACTCCTGAGTTACCTGGGCAAACCACTCGAGGAAGCGATATGGAGATTGGGAAGACGCAGTGCCCTGACAACTTGGAGCTACTGGCACCTTCAGATGGCGAGGGTGTTCGGGGTGCTTCTGGTGATTTGGACCAAATGGGGTGGGTGATGTTAAGGAACGTATGGGTATCATCTGTCCTTGCGCCTGTGACAATTCTTCCGGTAATCTGGGGTGGTAAAGAGTTATTTAAAGAGTCAAGACCACACAACAACACGGAAAACCTTACCCCCACTGTAATTGTTCGAACCGAAGAGTCCCCTTCCAATTCCAATGTCCCATTTATCTTCTCCTTCTCATAATACGTGGGTATACATCTTGCAGACTTTGCGCTGCTGAGAAGTTTTAAAATGACCGAGGGTTTTCGACCGTCCATCAGTTGGAAAACATGTTCGGTAGGTTCTCTGCGTGCGACTAGCGGTTGCGCGAGGGTATTACGACGGGTATAACGTGGAAGTCTCTCAGTCTGAGAATGAGTGCCAGATCGAGGTACCTGACCTGCGGTTCTGGAATGGTATGGAGGAGGGGGAGTCGACACGTCCATGCGGAATGGAGAGGGAACGTCGGCCAGCGATTTCTTGTTTTATCTTATACTACATCACCATCGACATCACCATCCGGACCGTGCACAGAAACAAGGGGAATACCCAACTGGGAGCTTCATAATTGTTACTCAGAATGTCAAGCAGGCGGATCTCTTGAGTGAGAGAAGAGAAGGATGAATTTGGACACAAACAACCTTCCATATTCGTACGACATTCGAGTCACTCGTCCCTATCTTATTGTTATTTTCAACAATAAGCCCCCAGCCTCGAGGACGTAACTATCGAAGTGGCGCAGAACATGTATATACGATTGCTGCGAGCAATTTACCCCCAGTCTCTTTAAAGCCGAGAAATTAACAGCCCCTTCTCAAAGGCATGACGGCAACTGCGGGATGCAAGGGAGATGGAACAAAAAGATTCAAAGGCGTCATTACCGTGCTCCACAATTTACATGAATCCTAGAAGCACCCTATTTTAACAAGTCGGCCACGCATAAAGTGAGGTTGTAATTTCGACGGGCTCAGACAAAAGGTCGACTTTTCTCTTGTCAGCTGGCTGAAATCCTGCTCCACGAAATGCCCGCATCGTTATCATGTACTAGGGGAAAGATTCAAGATCAGTCTTCAGGAAACAAAAGGGCGAACTCACTTCTATCGCCATATTCAATATTCGCATACTCGGACTCAGATCGTGTCTCAACCGTATCTCACCCTTGAAAAAGCGTCTCGTAGATTCTGGTCCGCGCCGCCGGCTAGGCCTCCACGTTGCAGCTTCGATGTGGTCAACTGCACTAAGCCATTGTACAGAGTTGGCTGCGTGCATATGCAAATTACGATATCGCACGTGTCGTTCCAAATTCACTACCAAAGCAGTGGGATGGGAAAGCAGAGCAAGCGCTTGCTCGTCGTCGGATTTCACCACCATGTAACAATGAATGGCAGATCCACGATTATAGCATAGCTGTGGCACGTTTAGCTGAGGAAAACACCTTAAGAATGTGATACCCACTGGCGTCGATAGCGAAAGGGCGTAATCAACCTCGATTTCTCGCTCTCGGAAAATCTTGCCCTTCAACGTGACCGGGTCCAAGCTTTTCCATCCATTCGACATATACGAGGGTAAAGGCCTTGTACTCCCTTGCAGATAGCCAAAAACCGCTTTCAATCTTCGTGAGAGGAGGTGTCAGTGAGTGATCTCGTCGAGTCATAACAACTTACTTCAAGTCACGCTGCCACCAATTTCTCTTGACCTTCAACACAAGGTCATAAACAACACAGACCGGAGACCTTGACTCGGCGAAAGAGGACGGTAGTCTGGCCACTTCGACGCTGCTTCTCCGTCCGCTGGCAACGAAGACTTCCCTGGGTAGTGGTATGCAAAAGATGGCTCCATACCGTTCTTCTCCAGGAGGTGGCAGATGAACCGGCAAGTAGAGAAACGTGTGGACGGTTCCGTCTCGATTTTCTCTGCCGTGACCGATTATAATTCGACCTCTGGCCTATAATGGGTTAGTCTAGCGTCCCGCGAAAGGAAAACCAGAATTCACCGAAACACTGGCGCCTTTTACTCTCTTCTCGAGCTGCGGACCAATGGTTACAGCTCCAGAAATGCATCCTCCTTCCATGAACGTAGGGAAGCGGTGCGATAAAGCTGCATCGCCAAACACACTCAACACTAGACCACTCTTCTTTGTGAAAGAAAACTTCTTGACCCCAGATTGAGCGTGGATAGTCGTACTGCCAAATATGGGTCTTCGTGAATAACGTGGAAGAGGTGTCGAGTCCTCTAATGAGGACGAAGTGGTATATGCTGGAGGGTTAGCGAATATTGAAGAGTTCATTAGGGTTCGGTGAGGGGAGAAGAGGCCAGATCAAGTGCAGTTCGGGCAAAAGGTTATATGTAGTGGATCCCGAGTACAAGCTCTATTCTGTTGCCTCACATCCCGAACGCGCCGCACTACCACCAAGTTTTGGTGAAGTTGTCGATTTGCTGTGCAGCGAGAAAGCCCCGTAAGTCGCACACGTACTGTTTAGAGGGGTTGATCGATACGGAAGCGGAATTGAAACGACAGGCGACAACGTACAAGGGCAAGGATATGCATAGGAACGGGGGCGAAATACGGAAGGTGCAAACAGTCCAACGGGCTCCCGAAATTTCCGAGAACCAGAGGGCGTGCAGCCATTGGGACGCGGGAAAGCGAAGGCTTTTGGTGTCAAGATTCATGAGCTTGTCCTGAAATCTTCACGATAACACTCGCAATAGGGAGGTTCGGCGGCATCTCTGAACAAAATGACATCAGTGATCGCTGATTATGCATGCAAAAAGATCTTCACAAACCCTGCGAGCCATCATCGCTGTTGAACACGAACGTCGAAAAAATGAACGTTTATGTGATAGGGGAATCAAGCGTAATATGGGCGGCAAAACAGGTTCCTATTCCTCGTCCCTCACCAGTCGATTCCCAACTGTTCCCCACTCCCCAATTCCACTACTTCCAGCTCTGGACCAAACTCCTTCGAAACCATATCCTTCGTCCACACGTCTCTTCTGAGTACCTTTCCCACGAGACCACGTTTATCCTTATGTTCGTCATGCGTTCGTATCCAGTATCTTACGAGTGAAGGTTTAGGAAGAGAGCGTAGGAAAGGTATGATAGACGGTGCGCCCAGGGATATTGCGCCACCAAGCCACCAAGGATTCGAAATCGCATCCCAGCCTGAAATAACCGCTACTATTTCTTCCCGCTTGTTTTTGCTTCTCTGATACCACTGCTCGAGGTCTTGCGACGGTATACCGTGCGGTGAACATAATACCACGCCCTTCTTCTGCTCAGGCATCGGAAACGATATCGCAAGTGCGCCATGCAAGCGCCTCCCTGTATACGTCGTCGTAGCTGTCACGTAGCTTAACTCAATAGCCAATTCTGCATCTGGGTCGGTATTGACCTTGACTGTAGAATCTGCCTCGGGTATGTCTTGAACACATTCTCTGCCCCAAGACCTAAGAACTTTTCCCGCCCTCGGAAGCGCAAAAAATGGCGTCCGTGCTCCTAAACCCCCGTCCCCTTCTATCGTTTCCTTGTGTAAATGGTCACTAAATTCGAACGAGACGATTACTGCATCGATCCTTCTGTTCTGAGCAGTAAGATGTGACGTGAGCTCCTGGATGGAGGTGAACTGAGACGGGATGACGTGGGACTGGGACGAAAAAAGAGGATGGAAGTCAACCTGGGGACCGGTGAACCATGGATCCAAGAGTAGAGTGTAATTGGGTTCCGAGAAGGACACAAGCCAAGATGAATCTGCGTTGAGATGATGGAGAATTACAGGCATTTCTGCGTGAGAAAATGGAGAAATCTTGCATTCGGACCACAACTACGGTGGTAGTTAGCGTGTTGGATTTGATTTTCAAAAGGAACATGAAGAATACGGTCCGGGTGTTCTCGATCTTGTACTGCTGACCTGGTGAACGGATAATCATTCAGCATGGTACATGGAGTTTATGACTGGTAACTGCATGCGAAGTGGGTCATGTTCAACTATTCGGTGCCTTTGACCATAACTACCGAGTAGTTCCTTCTTACCAACATCTCGCGGTCATAGTGTGCTTCCTCCTATAGGCGCAGAAGTATAAGATATGCATACACATGCGCAAGCACGCCTTATCATACCCTTGGCATGTTCTCTCAGGTATTTGTTGCTATCATATCATATCTTTCAACAGTGGCTACCGCTGCCACCGTCTCCTCTTCTCCTGCACAAACTATACTGGGTATAGGTGGCTCAGGCGCTTGGTGGCCCCACGACCTGTACCGGTTCCCCGAGGCAACACGGCAGAACCTCTCCAACCTCCTTTTCTCTCAGGAAGGCCTTGGCCTTTCCAGCTATCGCTGGAATGTCGGTGCTGGGGGCGTCGGTGTATCCAATCCTGTTCGAGCTCCTGAGACGTTCTATATAGGCGCTGGGACGTATAACTGGTCCGCTGACCCTCAAGGTGTCTACTTTCTAAGAGAGGCTTCGAAGCGCGGCGTTCAGGATTTGACCATGTTTGCGAACAGTGCGCCGGCGCCACTAACTTCAGGAAAGACGAGTTGCGGGAGTAATTTTGTCAGCGGTAAGCCTACTCCGTTGTCTTGGGGGCAATCGACCTAACGATATCTGTCAGGAAGCGGCAATGCATACGGGACCTTCCTCGCAGATGTTGTGGAACATTTCCGGAACGAAGGAATCAATATAAACTTTATTTCCCCTATGAACGAACCTGATAGCGACTTTGGACCCGTTCCATGTGGCCAGGAAGGAATGAAAGTTGCTTCGACTCAGTACGTTACTCCAATTGCAAGAACTAAATGTTTTAATGATTCCTAATTAGACGCGCTGAAGTAGTTAACTCGTTATGGAACTCTCTGAACCAGAGAGGATTGGCTAATTCAGTCGGAATCCTCGCCGACGAATCCTCAAGCCTCAGTTTGGCCACTAACGAGTACAAAGATTGGCTTCCGCAAGTCGTCGATAAGGTGAAAACCTTAGTGTACTATCTTGCGATTGTTACGCTTATCTGAAGTTGCGAGGTGGCTGCACTCGTTCATCATACCTATGATTTCCCCTCGGACAGCAGTTACACGTCTTACATTAGCTCGACCCGTGCTTCCTATCCTAACAAGCAGACCTGGATGTCGGCGAGTGTCCTTCGAGTTCTTTTGCAATACTTGGCTGACACTGTCACGATAGGAAATTTGCTGCTCCCTGGGAAATGCTGATGGGTCGGGCCGCGGTTGGTCAGGCGGATACGATCCAACGTACGCCCCATTCGCTTGTTCCTAACATATCCATGTTAACCAATTCTTAGCATCAAGAATGCGCTCATGTTTTCTGGCTTAGTGTTCCAGAGTTTAGTCGTTGCGGGAGAATCGCATTATGATGTGGGTTCCTGCTGTCCCTTTCCCAGACTAGAGGTCGATCTTACCGATACTACAGTTCTGGACCCTTGTATCAAATGGTGAGTCGGAGCTTCTTCCTTGGCGGGCTAAGGTTTAGATACTATTGCCTCCTAGGTATCGGCTGTTCGCCGTTAAATAACCCTTCATGCATCGCCAATCCCAATTCCAATGGCTGGACCGTGAGTCTGATCAAATGACCCATCCGACCGTTTCCATCGCTCAACAATACCTTCAGGATGGAGTCATTTATTACGATGATGAATACGCGACAAACAGAAACTACCAACTCTGTAAGGCATCCATCATTGTCGCAAAGTCTGTCTAATCACGCCTGAACACACAGACATCACCAAACACTTCTGGACTTACAAGCATTTCGGTAACTTTGTCAAACGTGAGTGACTCGATAATGATCATGACAGGTTGATAGATGCCATACTGAGTCCCGCGAATCTAGCGGGAAGCCAGCGGCGCGCCATCACAGGCTCGGGTGCGAACAACAATATGCTTGCCGTGTCCACGTCGTCCAAATACTATGTTCTTGCGATGAACCCTACCAACAGCGCATCCACGCTCTCCCTGACATTCCCGGAGAACGTGTGCGCTGTTGCATCCTACAGGACGTCTACATCTGAGGATTTTGCCCGACTCAATGGAGCCACGAGAAGTGGAAGTAGCTGGTCGCTGCCACTGAATGCGATGAGTCTGACGACTTTCGAATTCAATCGTGGGGCGTGTTAGGAACTCGAAATGGGTCAATATCACCATGTACAGTTTGATATTCACTCCCTTCCGGAATTGAATACTACATCGATCCCAGAGCTGCTGGCAACTTATCGACCGAATCTCAGCAAGTCCGTTTCAACAAGTCTATCCTCGAAAATGCGGTTGGTGCAGCACTGAACTTCTCATGTATTGAACGCGAAAACAAGGCCTGTCGTTCAAGAAGTAGTCAAAACCATCTATCAAGGACTGGTCTCAGTCCACCACTGTCCAAAGAGAAAAATCAGGTCCTGTTGATTGAACCGCAAACAGGTCCGTGATGGGGGCGAAGGTTTGTGATGGACACTTGATCTGAAATCGCTCTCATCAGATAACGAAGGCACGAATACACATCTCTGTGAACTAGAACTAATTGATTTTTGAGTAAGGGAAAATGGGCGCAGATATGACGATGTAAGCAACGACAGCATAGACACGAGCCCGAGGCGCTATGATATTCTGGACAATCTTCGGAGGTCGTTAGTTATGATGATTTCCAACCGTTGAAATTAGTCACAGACGTACCATACCAGATGGGATTCGAGTTTACCCATGAAAAACATTAGGCCCATCCTATGTGTGCAAGGTAATCACGTTGAAGCGGAAAGCAGCGCGTGCATGAGAAATGCAGTGGCAAAGCGTGGAAATTCAAGGATATAGTTGATTCTACTAAGCAAGGTGCGAGTCATCCTGCGACAAGATCATTTCCGGCTCTGGAAGTCGGCGATGTTGTGCAGATGAGTTCTTGCTCCTTTTCACCTATGCTGTTTGTGCTCTGCGGGAAAGCTGATTCTGTGCCGCTCCAGTGAAGTACTTTACCGGGAGTACCAGGCCAAAGGCTCCAGACAGGACGGGGACGCCCTACCGATACCATGCATTCGGCCTTCTTCGTGGGAGATTGAGATTGAGATGCGACAAAAAGTTTTCGGAACGACCCCAGTCCGTCCGACCAAGTAGGGGATGGATAGGGCACCAGCATGCCAAATATTCAGCTCGATGCAACAAGCTCTGTGTCCTGTCAAGAACCTCTCGTGATAATCTGATGTTAGCTTTGTGAAAAGGAGGCGGAAACATGATCATTGAAGGACAAAGTCAGAACTGATATTGCGTTTCGTGAACCAATTAAGCATGATTGAATATTGAAAAGCGACTCTGGCGCGGGCTAGCGAAAGTCATTGGGAAACGTGGTTCGAGAAAGCTGAGTGCCACGCGTCTGTCACGCATCTGTCACACTTGCTCACAGCAACTATGCTCTGACTCTAAATTAGGAGATTAGTGGTGATCCCCAGTTGTGTTGCAGTCGTGCGTTTTTGAGTCCGTTCTTTCATGGACGTTCAGCAAGATCCATCATATTTCATATTTGGGCAATTTGATATCATACTCATCAGAGAGGCTATGAGAAGATGGAAGGATTAGCGCTCCAGTTTCTGTGAAACTCCTGGTGAGTCTTCTTCTATTTCCAACATTAGAAGCTGATGGACGCTTCCAATTGACGAAAGCAATCGCGGAGTTGCGATGTTTTCCTTTCCTTACCTGTGAATCTGGACTTGACATTTGAACACCAACAGCTGAGCTTTCCATGACTCTGGACCACTTTCACCAGAGGCTTTATGAATGAAGTGCTACCACAACCTAGCAGGGACAAGACTCAAGGCGTTTCTTGTAGGAGTCGTCTTGGAATCGGTCCCTGAGGAACACAGGGATGGTGGAACGGAGATCAGTGGCCGAGCAGCGCGGGCTGGCACTATTGGCGCGACCCAGGCTTATATTATTGGCACCTTGTCAGTACACTGTCTTCAATCTACCCTTGCTCGACGTTTTCTCACGAAAGATATCAAATATAAACGCCTCCTGACTCTGCTTGCGAGGTGAACTGATCCATACCAATTTAATCAGTGTCACCGCCTTTGCGCACAGATATTTCCTCCTTCCCACTGTATTCAGTAAAACTTGTTTGAGTTGCGCCGATGTTAGGCCGTGAATGGATCTATTCCAGGTGACGTTTGTGCCATCGGTTCCAAGTGTTTCCCGACCTCCAGAGAAGGACTAGATCTTTGATAATAATTAACATAAAAAAATCTGATGCCTCATCAGTGCGGGGACTTTGTCCGTCCGGATACCTAAAAGATTCGTTCACGGACTGCGGAAGACCCCTTCTCGATGGACCCTCTGCAAGGCCTCTTCGGATTTCATGAGAATACCTCGGTCACTACCTTGCCAGCTTACACGCGTCTTCCACCACAACCACCACCTTTTCAGCTGACCGAGCATGTTTTCCACCTTCCGAGCAAGAGCACGAATAGCAAGCCATGGGCTACACTCAAGTTATTGAGTGGTGCAAGAGACCCAAAGAGCTTACCTACATTTGTCGAAGGAGATCGAATTACCGGGTCGTTGGATATTAACCTAGACGAGTCGGGTGATTCTCATATACAGTGCGTCAAAGTTCTGGTGAGTACCTTTAGCGGCAACGAAATACAAACTTTGGAAATGAATAACTTTTAGATACGAGGAGAACTAGCCATCGGCCAGGATAATAGTGCTGAAGACAACGTCACATTCCTCGAAACATCTCACGTACTATGGACAAAAGAAAAGGACAAGCGAAGGCCGACGACTCCCAACTCCTCCAGCCGTCTCTCTGGAGAGCAGCACTGGAAATTTGCTGTCCTAATACCAAAGACCGTGGATTTACCCTCATCCGCAGCTTCTTCCTCGATAATGGAGACCTATCGACTTCCACAGACATTCCTAGAGCGTTACACTCATGCAAGTATACGCTATGACCTTATTGTGCACATTGCAAGAAGCAAGTTCCGTGTCGACAGCAAGTGAGTGTCCTTTCTCGATGTATTTGACCAAAAACTCAATTAGAGATACTAGCCTTCAAACGACCTTTGTATACATACCAGCCACATGCCCGCCTCCTCCTTCACTGCTACGTGGAATAGCATACGCAGAGAACACAGGACAGCTCTTGGGGCCGGAGATTGACCCCGAAGGATGGGTGACTCTTCGTCCATTCCACGTTCATGCTCATGGTGAAAAAATCCGCTGTTTACTATCCCTCGCGAAGCCGTTATCATACACCCGGGGCAGCCTGCTTCCATTTCACATCTCCCTGTTCTCGTCACATTCCGAAAAGCTCAATGTCAATGATATAGTTGACATCCGACTTCGTCGCCTCGTAAATTTCCGGAAGCCTGTCATTCGCGGAGAGATCAACTTGTTCACAACTGAACTGTTTGACAACACAAGGGGAAAGGTGGAGGACGTAGCAAGAGGACGATGGTGGGATGGTGGTGGCGGTGACGAGTATGAGCACGGCCTGGTTGGTCCCGCCGGCGCCCATGAATGGGCGGCTGGTTCTCAGAGCTATCAGGGCGAGATGCAGCTTCCGAAGAGCCTGAAGCCGTCAACCAGGATATCACATTTTAGCATTGAGGTTCGTGGGCCGCCTTTGTCCGAGTTGTATTTGCTTATGATTACTCGCCTTTACAGTACTTCATAATTGTTCTTCCCAAGGCACCCCCTGTCACCGAAGTCACGCCTACCCTCGAGCAGCACGTTGAGGTGACCACGATGTTTGCAAGAGGTCCGAAACCTCGTTCTTTCGCGCCTTCGACGTAATGTTCTCTGGCGTCGTGTTTAATTTCATTAGTTATTTATCTCAGAAATATGCTCATCACCTTGGAATACGGGACTCAGAGAAAAAGGTAATTATTTATTCACGCTGTATCTATAGCAAGGTATTTGGGATGTCAAGTGCTTCGTATGTCTGTTATTAATGCTAGTGTACCGCACAACGGATCGAAACTAGAGTAAAAATACAGTATAAATGTCCCTCCAGTGACCGTCTACTTTGGAGGGAAGTCACCAAATTCCCAGCTGTAGCATTCCTACGTAGGAGACAGGGTTAGCGTCATTTGGGAAGGGCGACGGAACACTTACCACACAGTCTTCCTCCACCTTGGCCTCCGGGACTTCCCTGCCCTCATCAACGGCGGGTGGCCACGGTTCTGATAACAGGTTCTCGATGACACCGACTATACCGTGTGTCCGAATGTCGACAGCCCATGAAAGATTAGAAACGGTGTCGTATACTATTGATTTACCTAGGTGACATCTACAGTAAGAGAACGTTAGTGAGAAAATCAAATGTGTTGAAGGACGTAACCCACCTAGACTCCATAGCGTAACCTCCTAGCGCACAGGAGGATAGAACTCCATTACATGTACCCATTGCAATTGGGTCGGCGGTATGGTAGACGTGCGTAATATGTTGTGTCGAGGGCTACGTATCTCCAGTTAGCTAGCGTATGTATAGGAGGTGCCCAACGTACTGGTGACGGTAGATGTAACCTTCCTGCTGCCATTTTCTCTCCCGGTGCCTCTAGCGTAACCACCGGAACGCCAAAAGTCGCGCCCAGGAGGCCTGCTAGTGCACCGCCCAAAGAGTGTCCGATAATCCATAGGTTGGAGGTGGGATACATATATGTGAGGTTGCTATATAGGTTCTGCGGTAACGGATTAGCTTTACATCCGAGTCAAGGAATGGATGTATAGACTTACAGTACCGATGGGATAAAACAAGGTATCCTCTATAAGTGCATCCTCTAAACAATCCTGATCACATTTCCATCCACCACGATAACATCCACAAACAGGTGTCCAGGACCAGTCTACTCGTGCACAGCAGCAGCTGAATAGCAAGTTATCGTTCAATTTGTCCTTCTTCGTAGTTGGTCCTCCGCCTCCAAACAGACCGGCAGAAGTACCCTTGATGGATATGACGACGGTAGAATTATCGGGTGTGGCGAAAACTTGTCCTCGAAACCCATCCGCGTCGGGTTCCCAGCCAAATGGATAGGTCTGCAATGACAGCTTTGTGAAAATCGAGTTTTCCGGAATAAATGGTTGACCCACGCTAGACCATTCTCCACCTAAGTCATACCACCCCCTATCACCTTTTTCAGGACTTTCCAGGTATGCATTGTTCGTCATCTTTGCCAGAGTTAGAATTGTTTCGCGTTTCTCGACATCGGGTCCTGGAACCTCGTTCTCTTCCCAGTCCCATTCCGCATATCCTCTTCTCCTCACCGCGTGTATCAGTGAGTCAAACGAAGGTGGTCGATAAGTCTTTGTAGGTCGAGTTGATACCGTGAAATGATTAGACCGTGTAAGGAGATGAGATGATGGGGAAACGTCAGAGAAAACAACTCGACCAGAGTCGGACGAAACGGCATGGTAGTGTCGTAGCTCAAAATTGAGCTTTGGCTGGGAGAAGCTTGAGGATACTTTATCATGACTGATGAAGAAGTTGATAAGAGAGACGAGGAGACTCGTCAGTGCTGCAGGTAACATGAGGCATGAGAAATGAAGGACGCGCTGCGGGCCAGCCGGCTAAAAATATGACCTCATCGTCCCAACTTGCCAAAACGGTTCATGCAACACCTTCGGCACTCAAGTACATAGGTTCCGATGGTCATGTCCTCTGGATATTTCTCTAATCGTTCCTTCCAGGTCAGATTCTAATAACGGAAAATTAAAATCGGCCTTGACTGTTTGCTGGAGCTCCTCGTCGGCGACGTGGGGACTTCAATGGGAACCGCCGTCTCCGGATGACGGAGAATAGGATACGGGCAGTTTCAATGACCATGAGACTAATAAGATATTACAATTCCTATCACCTCGTTTATGGCCTTCTGTCGGAGAGACCCCGTACCCTCAGGTATGGAAATGGCTGCGGGGGAGGTGCGATCTCAGTGTTCCCGAGAAGCGTAGCTGCACTAATGTGATTGGTGTCCGTTATAGGCATCGTTATACGGCTTAGTACGCTGCCGTGCTACTCAAAAGTATTCTCGCAACTCCCAAGACCATACTCAATCTTTATGTGAGGCAGTTGACTGGTTGTACACCAACAAGAGGCCTTCGTTGCGTGCAACCTCCTCTTCAACATACCATACTTTTTACACGGGCTAAATATTTTATCTCTAAAACGCTTCCGGTCGATTCTGCTTCGACCTTGATTCTCTGGGGCCCTCAGCTGGGACGAAGATTAGCGTTTGTGCTCGTACACCTTTGGTCCGCCGACATCCCGCCCTTTTGCAACAGCGAATGACAACAGGATTTGTGATTGTTCTGCATGATACCCACCTTGCGCCTTTATTCCGATGCCCGCCCGTATGGTGATTCAAGACCAATTACTTATCTTTACATTCTCGCTTTAGCAAACAAACTGAACGACACCATAGACTCGGGTAAAGAAAACACGGATGACCGATGGTAGTGAACTTATGTTGTCAGACACTTGTGCACTGGGCGGGCATGCAGCTCACAAGGACCACAACTCCGACAGAACAAAAGGACTCGGAAACTGACGTCGATTCTTTTGTCCAATACGGTCGTCATGCACATTCCTGGTCTTCTGCATCCCCACTCTTGATAAATATGTTTCATACTCTCAGAACCTTCAAAAACTATTCATGTACACCCTGCCTAGTGTTCGCTCCTTTGTGGTCGTAAACTTTGATCCCGTCGCGACCGTCTCTCATCTCGACAACCCGGAATTGACCGCTGCATGTAGAAAATTGGAGACAAAAAAATATGTGGCCTACGTGTCCTTGGTGCGTGTTATTCAAAACAACCAAGTGCAGAGTCCTCAAAGTCGTACAGGCCGTCGGACTTATAGGTATCAGCGTTCCACACCACTCCTGTCTTTGTTACATTGTCCATCAAGGACTCCGGCAAAATGAAGCAAAAGGCATCACCGAAGGGATGTCTGTACCAATACTTCCCAACACCTCTCACCCATCATCTCGAAGGCCGATGCATCCTGACAAGCCTCTCCCATGGGATGACTGCTATGTTTCACGCCCTTTCTTTACTGCGGCACGATTTCCAACTGTTTTTCTTGGCGAGGTGCCGGAAACCCGCATTGAAGTCCCAATGAAGGAAGCCCGGAAGATGGAGCGTTACATGAGACAGGACGTCAACGAAATGAAAGATTTTGCATGGAGAACCAACGCCCTTGATGGTACGCCGCTAATTCTATACCCGGATATGTTTTCGAATAATTTTAAGGCGTAGCCAGAGACAGAAGCAATAGACACGAAGACGAAGTCGTCGAGAACCAACATGATGCTTCACATAATAGGACGCACTCTGAGCATCATACTGAGCAGAATGTTCACGACGATGCAAATTCAATCGAGAGTGATTTTGATCCCATTGAAGAACATAATGCTATTGTGATGCGACAGGTAGTCCTGAATGCGTCTTTCAATCTTTCCGAGGTCGAACAGCCTAACGATCCGGCCGACTTGTTTGAGGAGATTCGAGTCTTTCGGCAGTACGTGTTGCCCTTATGTTTGACATTCGTTACTAAATGACGCTATCTCAGATTATACGAAGACCTGGAAGTGGGTAGAAAACAGCGGGATATTGAACGAGCACGACAAGTTGATGAAGCGTATTTTGCGAGCTTGTCAAAGAATGGTACGTGCGTTCGGATCACCACCGACTTATACTGGAACTTTGATAGGCAAGCTTACTTCGCCGACGGGTCCTTCAGTAAAACCTAGTAGAACTCGGCTCTATCGGGATACAGTATGGTCAATGGTCAAAGTCGTTATGCAGAGTAGTAAGAGAAGGTTATTGTGCATATGATCTTCTTTGTGTGAGAATATAGTGCTGAACTCTGTCAAGAATGTACTACAGTGTGTTGTGCTTATCCGAGTCGTGGTAAGCATACATTACAGTGTGATTGAGTACCGCCGTGTGTATGTTCGAGGGCAAGATTCTAGACAGTCTGCGTGCAGTTATACAGTCACATATGGGTCCGTAAAGAAGTCTGGAAGATTCCTTTTAACTACGCTGGACTATTGATTCACAAGAGTACACTTTAATACATACAAAAATAACATAGTTGAAAACGGGCTCTATGCTACAGGTCCATCCAGCAGAAATATAACGTAGAATATCGGCATTACCCCTGCGCTGGGTATCGAGGTCTAAAAGCCATACGAAACGATGTCATGTTTCTTAAACTCAGACGACCCTTTGGTTCGGACTTCTGCAATGGTGACTAACAGCACTTATTAGCAATCCCTTTTTTTTAACACCAAGACTCGGATACGCACCCTTTGTAGAGGCTTGCGTCCACTCGGTGTTGGCGGGGGTGCCGGCTCCATGTATTCAGGTTTCTCAGAACCTGATTCATCCAGTGCCATTCCGGTTATGTTCATAAGAACAGATGCAATGCTCTAATTTGAATGTGAGATAGGAAGTAGAGCATTTCGGGCCAAACACACCGGAGGAAAATTACTTTTCGTATGACTTGTTGCGTCGGTGCAACTTGTCATATTGGACAGTTTCGTATGACTTGTTTTATTTGTACGTTTTGTGGCGGCACTGCGACCTGAGTAAACCTAACAAAAAGTCAGTGCGCTAAAGGTGGCACACTCGGAGTAGGGACGCACTGTTGGAGTGTATAATGAATGAGGAGCTCTCTAAAGTGTTCGCGTTAGTATCAAGACTATGCATGGTGAAGAGGCCCCGACCTGTCGTAGAACATGCAACTCGTCGATCCACTGCTGGCGTCTGGCCTCGTCTTCACCGTATTCCTCATAGAATGAGGACTCCAGAGCATAGATTTTATCCCGTAACATCCGAAAAGCGCCATTATCGAGACTGTCGAGGTAATAAGAAGGAGCTCGGGTAGGTCCATGAAGTACGGTCCCTTTGTTCTGTTTCTGACTCCGGGGGACGGGCCAATCGCCGAGCTGTTCACGACGACATGTCACATATATTGGTAATATGAACTGTGGAACTTCGTCGCAGTCCCAATCAGGTGTAGTATGGATGTGAGTATCACCGCGCTGAATCGCGGGTTCTTTCACATGTCGGCAGTAAACGGGTAAAGAACGGTCTTTGAAATGCTTGTCTAGGCTGTCGAAGGCTTTGAACCCACCAAAGGTTGCCATGAGACATACTAGATATGATTCCCCATCTGCATAATTGCCCTGTTGTTTTTGCATGATGACGCATGGCCTGGGACCTTTCCCCCCGGCGTAGAGTGACTGGCACTCGTCAAGGGTTACACCTGCTTGTGTAAATAACGGGGCATAGACCGACATCTTGATGCAGTAGATGTTGCCAGGTTGAATGGCATGGTGGTTACGCCATCGCTGGCGTTCTCCGAGGATTGGGATATCGCATAGCAAATTGTCGCATCCTGGAGTCGATGACTTCATGTCTTGTGCACGTTAAGATGTATAGAGGAAGTTGAGTAGTCGAGGGCGCGGGGAGCTTGAGCACTGGAAGCGGGAGTTTCGAGACGTACTACTGTCGAGACTCAGAAGCATTATATAGACCAAGTGGTATTGACTCTAGCGATAGGTGATCAACAGTTGCTGTATCGAGAACAACAACTACTTACGCACTTTGACAACGAGACTCTTGAGCCTGGAGGATCTGTGCGTATTCATAGAGTCTGATATGGTAAAGAGGACCCGAATGACTGGCTGTAGTGATCCTTGTGCACAAGCGTGGGAGTACTTTATTGTTCAAAGTGTCACCCACAGGCGCCTACGTTGCCCGACATGAGTCCTTTTGTTCGATCGTTGTCAAGACCAGGATTGGAGAACTTTGCACTTTCTAGCCTTATACTCGAAATCCTTTCACTTTATTCATACTCAGGATAGTCCTACCATCCCATACCTTACTCCGACCTTAATCGCCTTATGCCACGGTGCTCTCTTCCCAGCGTCCGCTCGTTCGTCATGGTCCAGTTTGATCCCGTCGCAACCAATGCTCACCTAGAAAATCCGGAATTAACTGCTGCGTGCCAGAAACTGGAGACAAAAAAGTATGTCGCATACGTGGACCTAGTGCGTGCTTTGAAACTATCCTCAGAATTATTTCTGAAATTTTAACAGGCCGTTGGACTACCTACCCTAGTTGCTCCTTACCGTTCCTATGTTTTCTATCTCGTGCACCAAGGGCTTCGGCAGAATAGAGAAAAAGGCATCACTGAAGAGATGTCTGTCCCCATTCTTCCCAATACATCTCATCCATTATCTCGAACACCTATTCATCCTGACAAACCCCTTCTATGGGATAACTGTTATGTCTCTCCTGGTTTTACTACCGGGGCTCGTTGTCCCACCATCCTGCTTGATCAAGTGCCCCAAACCCGGATCGAAATTTCGACGAAGGAAGCATGGCAATTACAACGGTACATGGACGAAGACAAGTTGGAGATGGAGTTGCTCACAAAGCCGCCTGGTACGCAGCTTTCCGTAACGCTCCAGATGTACGTGCCTAATCACATTGTTTAGGGGCAACAGGGGTCGAGCAGGATGTGAACACCGTACCTCAAGATGAGTCCAAGGAAGGTACGTTTATTTCTGCCCGGCTGTTGGGATCTTCACGAGACATTTCTAGCACAGGTACAGGTTGATGTGCATGAGCAGGAAGGTCAAGCGGCAGAATCCTCAAAAGCCAAATCGATGGAAGGAAGCCACCCAAATCAGCCTGGAGAACAAGCGCCAGCCAAAAACGAGATACCCGTCCAAGCGGCTGAGGAACGCGTAGACGATGATGCTAGTTCCACTGGGAGAGAATCTAATCACGTCGAAGGACCCGGCGAGATAGCATTGGGACAGATAGTCTTGAAGGCCTCATTCGATTTGTCGGAAGTTGACCAAATCAATGACCCAGCAGAGTTATTTGAGGAGATTCGGTCCTGTTTGCAGTATGTATTGCTCTTCTGTTGGATATTTATTACTGACTGACACTTTCTCAGATTATACAAGGATCTAGAACTGGGCAGGAAAGAGCGTAATATTGAACGCGCACGGCAAGTTGATGAAGCTTACTTTGCGAACTTGTCGCAAACCGGTATGTGTACTCAGATCGCCATTGACTTTTATTGAAATCTTTTGAAGGTAAAACTTCTCAAACTCAGACGGAGCCTCCAGCAAAAACCAGTAGGATTCAACTTTATCGGAGTAAGATATGGTCAAAGGTCAAAGGCTCTATGCAGACTATCAAGAGAAGGATGTTTTGCATGTAATTCCTACCTACCTCTCGGTCTGCCGGGCAAGAATGTGGCGCTGAGAGTCGCGAGTGTACTGTAATGTTCGTTGTACTCATTATGGCAGATAAAGGCCCACATGGTACTTGGTGTGGTGCGTATCTTGGGACCATGACTATATCTATACCCGAGCTTGACAATGCTTTATTGTGTGCACTGAAACTCCGAGCCTCAAAGAACATGGCAGCTCTTCACAGAAACCACCCACCTGACGAGCTCCCTGGTCACCGAGACCGCGAATTGCTTGATGGGGTCTTCGTCGGGCTCTCGTACTGAAGCGGTGCTCTGAACCTGGAGAAAGCACGTGCGGTGGACGAGGCACACTTCGCTGGCTCAAGTCTGAAATTAAGAATAAGGACTGTCGTCGAGTACATTATGGGGAGCGTGACGTAAAAACAGGTAGCAATACAACAAGTTAGAAAGAGAATATGTAAGGGCTGGCTCGCAAGGGCGATGGGCAACGGGTGTGAGCGGAACCTGGCGTGTCGGCCTCTAATGAATATCCCATTATTAATATCGCTGCCGACGCTCAAGATAGCTCTGGCACATACCTTGGATCCTGGTACCGGTCGACAACATTTGGAACCCTCGCCGGACTCTCGGATCGACCACAAGTCCTAACAAACCATTAAATCACGAATAAGGGAATGAAAGTGAAAGAAACAAGCCGGTACTACGCCCGGATTGAAGACTAGTATCTTGACTTGGGGCGCACCTAAGGCCATAAAATAATCAGGATTCGCTAGTAACGGTGATAGACCAGATCGTTACTTACAGTTGAATGTCGAACATTCATAATCATCTGGGGTAATCTGGGTTGAAGATAGTGGAGTGAGAATTGGCTCATTATGAGACACGATGTGCATGCGAACCTTCCGTTCCCGTTTGACGTCCTTCTTGAACTGCTTCACTTTATCGGGAAAGCACAATATTGTGTTTTGCCAATGCCATTTCCACTGTTTGATCTTGATGTCTAGCGATACCCTCATCCAGGTGGAAAGGAATACGATGACCACGGGTGGAGGATCCATATTGTACATCCAACAGTTGCCATCGGTAGCCAAGGTCTCTTGGCTTGCAGGATACTGGAATTATCAGAACATACTGGGGTCTTTCGCCCTGCCTGTCAGGAGTTGTATGGATGTGATGGAAACGACAGCTAAAAGAGTGTAGAGATGTCGGTGGACCGGAGGAGTTTGGTCGTAAGGCCTCTTGAGATGGTTGCGGACAGTCATTTTATGCAATTTCTCGAGGAAGAGCACAGTTGTGAGGCGTTAGTTTACATGATTTGTATGATTTTTGGAGTGAAATATTCCTGAATATTGCATCGGAAAAGCTTCTAAGGGTTATATGACAGGCAGAATTATGCGTAGGTTGAGATGCAGGGATGAGGAATCTATCGGTCCATGTTTTGGTAGTCAAACTGGTCGGAACTAGGAAAACATTGTGAAGAACAATCAAAGCCTTAGGAAGATATGATACGCACCTTTTCATCCGAAACCCATGAGTACTGTGAAAACAAACCTTCTGAGAGTGTACCAGGCGAAGACCCTGATATGACATCAAGCCCATACCTCCGAAATGGGTGGAATTGCCCTCATTTTTATTGAATGAGCATCATAGAGTATTGCTAGTACCCAGGCGTTCAGGGCGAAGGGCGGGAGGGCAAGTGATGACGTTTTACTGGTCTTCCATGATTGCATGTATTTATTCGGCACTTTCACGCGTTGCAACCATTTCGCAAACAGCTGTATGCAACACCATCGACACCTCGAGTACGTATATAGGTTCCGATGGCCACGTCCTCTGGATATTTCTCTAACCGTTCCTTACATGTTAGATTTCAATACATGGAAAACTCAAATCGGCCTTGACTGTTTGCTGGAGCTCCTCGTCGGCGATAGAACTTGAATTTGCGTGGGGACCTCAATGACGGAAAATGGGTTGCGGGCAGTTTCAATGACCGTGAGGCTAATGAGATATTACAGTTCCTATCACCTCGTTTATGGCCTTCTGTCGGAGAGAGAAATGGCTGCGGTGAGGCGTGATCTCAGTGTTCCCGAGAAGCGTAACACGGGCTAAATATTTCATTTCCAAAACGCTTCTGGTCGATTCTTGTTATTCTCTGGGGTCCTCAGCTCGGACGAAGATTAGAGTTCGTGCTCGTACACCTTTAGTCTGCCGACATCCCACCCCTTTGCAACAGCGAACGACAACAGAATTCGAAGTCGTTCTGTATGATACACACCTTGCACCTTTGTCCTGATGCCCCCCCCGTATGGTGATTCAAGGCTAATTGCTCATCTTTACATTCTCGCTTTAGCAAATAAGCTGAACAGCTTTCAAGTATCCATAGACTCGGGTAAAGAAATTACGGATGACCAATGGTAGTGAACTTTTGTTGTCAGACACTTGTGCACTGGGCGGGCATGCAGCTCACAAGGACCCACAACTCTGACAGAACAAGAGGACTCGGAAACTGACGTCGATTCTTTTGTCCAATACAGTCGTCATGCCAGGGCTTGGCACACATTCCTGGTCTTCTGCATCCCCACTCTGTATAAATATGTTTCATACTCTCAGAACATTTAAAACCATTCATGTGCTCTCTGCCTAGTGTTCGCTCCTTTGTGGTCGTGAACTTTGATCCCGTCGCGACCGTCTCTCATCTCGACAACCCAGAATTAACAACTGCATGTAAGAGATTGGAGACAAAGAAGTATGTGGCCTATGTATCCTTGGTGTGTGCCATTTAAAAACATCTAGGCGCAGAGTTCTCAAAGTCGCCTAGGATGCAGGAGTTCTAGAACTAGAGGTTCCATATCACTCCTATCTTTTTTACATTGTCCGGCAAGGACTACGGAAAAATGAAGCAAAAGGCATCACCGAAGAGATGTCTGTACCCATACTACCCAACACCTCTCACCCATCATCCCGAAGGCCGATGCATCCTGACAAGCCTCTTCCATGGGACGACTGCTATATTTCAGAAGCTTTCTTTACCGAGGCACGTTTTCCGACTGTCTTTCTTAACGAGGTACCAAAGCCCCGTATCGAAGTTCCGACGAAGGAAGCCCGGAAGATGGAACGTTACATGAGGCAGGACAATAAGGAAATGAAAGATTTTGCACGGAGAATCAAAACCCCTGATGGTACGCTGCTACTTCTTTACTCAGATATGTTCCCGAATAATTTTAATACACAGCCAGAGACAGAAGCAATAGACGCGAAGACGAAGCCGTCGAGAATCAACTTGACACTTCACATAATGGTACGAGGGAAGATCAAGAACCCGACAAAGATCCCCCGACCAATAATGGGACGCACTCTGAGCACCATATTGAGCAGAATGTTCATGACGATGCAAATTCAACCGAGAGTGATCATAACCTCATTGAAGAACACAACGCTATCGTGATGCGACAGGTCGTCCTGAATGCATCTTTCGATCTCTCCGAGGTCGAAAAGCCTAACGATCCGGCCGACTTGTTTGAAGAGATTAAAGTCTTTCAGCAGTACGTGTTACTCTCCCGCTGAACATGTGTTACCAACTAACGCTTTCTCAGGTTATACGAAGACCTAGAAGTAGGTAGAAAAGAGCGTAATATTGAACGCGCACGGCAAGTTGATGAAGCTTACTTTGCAAATTTGTCACAAACTGGTATGTGTACTTAGGTCTCTGTTGATTTGTACTGAAAACTTTTGAAGGCAAAACACCTCAAACTCAGACAGAGCCTTCAGCAAAAGCCAGTAGGATTCAACTATATCGGAGCAAAGTATGGTCAAAGGTCAGAAGCTCTATGCAGACTATCAAGAGAAGGCTGTTTTGCATGTGATTCTTACTACCGATGCTGGACAAGATGGTAGCACTAAGAGTCGCGGATGTGCCGCAGTGCACATCTGAGTTGTACATATTGCGGCGGATAAACCTTATGGTCAAAGTCCGGTGCTGTGTTGACCGTATATCACGGTGGATATCTATGTCATGTATACTCGGAATTAAAGGTTCGCGTGCCCTTGTCGAAAGAACGGGTCAGCTCGTCACGGAAACCACCTAGTCAACGAACTCGCCGAGTCAGAACCTGATCACGATTGAGGGCAAAAGTTGTAATTTGATGGGGGCTCTTCGTCGCTCTTTCGTACTGACGCAGCTCCCTGAATCTGGCCAGCCTCACATTCGTGACGGTAACTTGTTTGGCCTTTGGATAACCGATACTCTTCGTCCTTTAACACCTCGATACATGAAGTATTAATGGACGTTTGGTGGACGGGGCACTGGCTCGAGTCTGGAATAAGAACTGTGGTATAGTACATCATGGAGGCTGTCGTGGCGTAAAAACAGGTAGCAATACAACAAGTTAGAAAGAGAATATGTAAGGATTGGCTCGCACAGGCGATGACTGGGCAATAAGTGCGAGTGGAACTTGGCGTATCGACCTCTATTAACTAGACCATTGTTAACATCGACTTCCGACGCTCGAGATAGCTCTGGCACATGCCTCAAATCCCGGCATCGGTCGACAACATTTGGGGCCCTCGCCGGATTCTCGGACCGACAAGTCCTAGCAGACCATTGAATCACGAACAAGGGGATGAAAGCGAAATAAACAAACCGGTACCACGCTTGCTTGAGTCCAGATTGAAGGCCAGTATCTTGACTCGCGGCGCACCTAAGGCCATA
Organism: Moniliophthora roreri; assembly: GCA_001466705.2. Lineage (NCBI taxonomy): Eukaryota > Fungi > Basidiomycota > Agaricomycetes > Agaricales > Marasmiaceae > Moniliophthora > Moniliophthora roreri. The sequence continues at coordinate 27,537 of LATX02000231.1, read as the reverse complement.
AAATAATCAGGATTCGTTAGTAACGTTGATAGACCAAATCGTCACTCACAGTTGAGCATTTATACTCATCTGGGCTAATCTGGGTTGAAGAGAACAAGCTTAAGCTCGTTGAAGGATGCATATGATCAGTGTGGATCCTCGTTTAGTTTTGCATCAAAGACCAAATTATCTATGGAACTCCAAGCGAGGCCATCGAATCTTATGACCTTACTTTTTGCGCAAGGTTATCGGAGTAATTCGACTTCAAGAGGAGGGCGGGGACACAAGCTAGATTTTTGACCATGAGAGACAGAGAACAAGATCGAGTCGTGAGAAGATCGAACGATTCCTCTCGTTCTCATGCACGTACGGCCGTCTATTCAGGACAGCCCAAGACCTCTTAAGATGCTTTGCCCACCCAGGCTTTTCTCTTCGGACGAAATCATTGGTTCTGCTAAGCTTCGACGTCGTTACCCTGACTCTTCAGAACGTACACACTTCCAACTACGGAGGCCTCTGTCGTTTTCAAATTCGATCCAGTAGAGTCCGTAGCTCATCTTAACAACCCAGAACTCACGACGGCATATGAATGCTTGGAAACTAAAGAAAAAAAAAAACACGTGGCCTACGTTGACACGGTACGAGTTTACTCCCAAATTGGTTGTTCTATATCCTTTTCTAACTTCTAGATTCCAACAACACGACTTATTCAATCCCCATCATTCCGTGTCATTCTATCCGATCCAGCAAGGGCTACCTTTGAAGGGCGACGAGAAAGGCATGCTCCCGAGATGTGTACACCCATTCTTACGAATACATCGTATCTCTTCTCGTGAGCCAATTGATCCAGGGAAACCTCTTCCCTATACTTCGCCCTTGTACGGCACCACGGCTCGATGTCCAACGATAAAATTAAAGGAAGAACCACCCGAACCCATCCAGATGACTATGAGAGAAGCAGTCAGGTTGTCGTTGCTGTTGAACAAGGACTCGGGCAGCAGGGATCGGCGGACGAATGAATTGCGTCCTTCGATGAGCCAGGAATCACTGGTTTACACTCCTGCGCAGCCTCTTTGGTTGCGAAGCACCCTTCTTCTTCTTCCCTTCCTTTGCTACTTCCTTCCCTTGCTTCTGTAGGAAGACCATCCCAGACCCTTTCGCGAACATAGCCATCTTGAAACTGATGACTCCCCGTAAGGGACAGTGTTCGATCTCCGGATCATATCTCTTGGAAGACCGTGGCTTTGACTTCGGAAGAGGCCCTGATCGCGGGTTGCTGAGTGCGAGCTCAAAAGTGTCATTGGAGAGGAGTTCTTCCGACCTCACGGACAACCAAGAAATATCAGTACGGGAGGGGTCATAACAGCAACCTGATTCTGGAGTAGGGGATGCAGTCAAGGATGATCCCGCTGACGACGGATCCGGATATCTTGGACACGATTGTCCTGAGGGTCTTGTTCAACCTCTTTGAGGTGCAATGCGTCAATGACCCGCAAAACTTCATCCGAGAACATGGTGCCTTCAACAAGTAAGTGTCGTGTCGAATAAGAGCTTGTCTTGACATTGAAGCTTGCCAGATTCAAGGCAGAGTATGAGGCTGCTCAGGAGCAAAAGGAGATCGACGATGCGCGCCAAATTGGCGAGAACTACTTCCGCAAGCTTCCTGATTTCGGTGAGCGTATCGAACCACATGTTTGTTGTGCCTTGCGAACTTGTATCTTGATTCAGCACTTCGACCCAAATCACCTTCTGTTGAATTGAGTGCCTCCACTCGCGCAGCCCGTATCAAGGCTACTGCGACAGAGATGTTCCGGGGACAGGTCTTCGATGAAGAAAGTATTCATATTCGGTACACCGTGAGAATGCCATGAGGATTGCCTATATCTTTGGTTTCTAGTCGATGGGCGTGATACGTTCGCTGGATTCAAAGTAGCGGCGAAGAGCAGTGTTTACTCTGCTTACTACCCGACTTCATTCATCCCAACAGATCACGGGGTGGCAAAGCTTGAGGCAAAGTGGATGCTCGCGTAACATTCTTTGAACGGTCCTCAGTCGTCACATTTATCTGAGAGACACCCCAACCAGACCGTGTACTAAAAACTACCGACAGTGCACGTTAAGTGGTGTGGCACAATATGCTGAATTGCGCAGTGGTACATTCTTCGTTCTCTGCCTCGAGTCTGGAACTGAGAACCTTGTTTAACTTCGGTTGCCTCCCTCCCAAGTCAAAGCAGGATGTCGTAGTATTGAAGAAGGCGATCAGCGCAATTCGGAAAGGGTTTCGTATGTATACGGTGCGGTATCATTCACACAAGTACAACCAGGTCCTGACTATATACACTGGACAGTGAATAAATAGACGGCATTGTTTAACTTTTGTGACTTGTGATAAATAATATTACAACAGCGGCTCGCGCGCACCAGCTTCTTCGTCGTTAACCTCCTGGGCCTTTAACTGCATCTTTTCCGACAAATAATCGACCCCGTCCGTGAAATCGATCAAAAGCTTCTCGTCTGCAGCACCATGACTTGCGTGAACCTCGGTGGTCTGGGACGCGGACGAACCCTGCACCATGATCTCCCTGGCACGACGCTCTTTCCGGGCTTTGCAGATGGCAACAGGAACTCGCCACAAGGCGATGAAAGCAAGCTCGATAGCAACGCACACGGCGGAAATCCTCAGCATGATGTAAAACTGCTCGAGCGACCCTTCCAAAACGGTCGGCGCTTCCCGCCTATTGAAAACGGCACAGTTCACCGTCATAATCACGGACAGGATGATGTGTCCCATGATTTCCCCTACAGCTCTGGCGCGCGACTTGGGCTGCTTCCCATTCGCAAGGTCTTCAGCAGCTTTCTTTGCTCTTTTCTGTTGAACGGCCGCTCGACGCTCTTCTACCTTCTGGCGGAATTCGGCATTGCGCTTCATCTTCAACGCAACGATTGGCTTTATGATAGAGATGACGGCGAGGCAGAGCAAGAACATCATCATCACCATGACGGAGAAGAATCCGCTCCAGAGCGAAAAGAAGGTGGTTTGCCAGACCAGGTTTTGCCTGATTCCATCAGAGACGGGGACGTTGGCGAAAGGGTAGAAACCCTCGAGAAGGAATGTGTAAAGGGCGATCGCGAGTCGAATCTTTGTCCAGTCGAGCTTCGACATGGTCAGTGAGTCGGACGGCGCAATGTAACGAAAATGAGGGGAGAAAGAAGATACGTAGAAATGAGTCGGGTTGGATGATGGTGGTAGGAATAGAAGGAAGCTGTGGTCCCGTTGGGCTGCCACTGCATCATTTCATATGGTACCTCGGCGCTTTAAAATGTGTTTGCCGAGGTACCTTTCCCCGCATTCAGGAGTCTGGACCTGATGAGCTGCTTGGCGCTAAGACAATTCGGAAAGTCAACCACTGTCAACGCAAGGCCCATACTCAACCCATACTTCAAGTCATTCCCCTGGGCCTTGGTAGCTTCGGCTACTCGAAACGATCGATATCCCGCTGGTTCTGCATCTCTTTTCAAAGTACAGAATACCGTCCTAGACAAGTCTTTCAATATATCATTGGGGTCATCAAGGGAAATCACTTCGTTGAGTTCGTGCCGGCGATCCCATCGACCCAACTCAAAGGAACCCGTTATTTTGGGTCGATGACCAGCGGCCGAGCCCCCATCGTCGACGGGAGACTGAAAGCTCTGTGTTCTTGCATCTGGACGCCCGAGCCTCCTGTAGTCAAGTCGGATGAATAGAATTGGCGTCGACGAAGGTAACTGAACGGCTGATTTTGCCCGGAGAGCAGTTTCTGGCAGTCGCAATACCTCTGGTGTTGCCGTCAATCATACATACTGCGGAAGTCATCACGTGGAAGTCATCACGTAGGCAGTAAGGCACGCTGAGATGATTGGGGATCCATACAGGCTCTGATTCTATAGCTATAGTATCGTACGCGATTGAGGAAAGATATAACTAAGGTAAAGGAGAGTACTGTTTCCCAGCCATTCTCCGTTTGAATGTCCGGGCAAGCACCTCCATTCTTTCACCATGCAATCTGATCTCGTTCTTGAACTGGTATTCGACATGCCCTAAATCACTTCTGACTCTAAGCCAATGTGAGACCCGATCTTGTAGCCTTTCGCAAAGGTCCTCCTCAACTCTTTCGAGGATATGGTGAGGTAGACCGCTTGGAGGGACCCAAGGATGATAAGTCCCATAATGTATGGGAGCCAACAGGCAGACCCTGTACTGCTAGGATAGAATACTCGTAAGTAGACGACATGTAGGGCAGCATCTTCTGTTACTGCCCGGAAATAACGCATTCTATTGGGTAGAATCTTGGTCAAAGAGTATAATACGTTGAGTAGGTAACACCTACATCGTCAAATAGTTCCAATATGCCAATCATTGGTTGTGTGTTTTCCGATGACATTAAGATTGCAGCGAGAAAAAAAAAGCTGCATGGCAGTGACAGGTACCTAGTGGCACCTATGAGCGTGCTGATTCCAGAATAGTAGGGAGTGCTCCTCGTTCTTCTGCAGTCCAGGAAGCCGCGTCACACCAATGATTGACAGGGCTACGTATATTCACGGAGGCCAGCCCTCTGGTTGAAGAATGCGACACACGAATGATCTTGCATCTGGCGTCAAGTTCTGGCGTCGGGGTTCCGTGTTGAAACATGTAGTCGACAGCTGTTGTCCAAGCAATGGTAGTATTGAGGGCTCGAAGGAAATTTTCGGCAGGAAGAGGGAAGTCTGGCTCAAGGACTACAAAAAACGGGGCGATTTCAGTATCATTGAAAGCCAATAAAATTTTTAACGAATACTTACGGGCACTATTCACCGGTACTTGTGACAAAAGGCTGCATGTCGAGAATCCGTTGTTAAGTTGATCTTCTGAAAGTCGCACATTATTCAGCACTAGGCCATTCTGACATCAATTGCACCAACCTCGAGATAAACGTTCAAGCTTCTCTGTCTCCTCAACGATTGTGGAATCTTGCGGAGCAGGAGATTCAAAGCCCGATGCACAGAAAACACGCCATGCGCCACCTTCGCCCTGTTCTAGCGCATTGCGAGCTAGTGAGTCACGGTAATCTCGACAAATTGTAAGCAGTGCAGCCAGCCGACCCTCTGCATAAGAAGGGGAGAATCGGAATGCAGGGCCTTCCCGAAGGTCTTTCAGTTTGGAGCAAAGGTAGTTATCGCTGATGTCTACGAGGCAGCCAGCGAGGGATTCCTCTGATTCCTCTTTATCGGTAACAGAAGGCAACCCAATCATCCAACTCATCACCAGGAGAGAAATATGTTCGGTGCACGATATCCACTCTGCCTTCAATATTATCAACGCACTATTTGGCGAAGAATTCAAAAACGCGATCTGGGTTGCCGCGCCGGATACCCCATCGTATGACGAACAGAGCAGAAGCTACGAATTCTTCGAACTGTGTATCGGCTGAGCTGGCTTTTTGCTGTTCTTTCCGTTAGTCACGTTCACGAAACAGGTTGTCAGAGAAGGCGCACAGTAAATCATCAATGTCCGAGTATTTCCTGAGTTTCCCAGAATCTCCAGAGCCCTTTTTACACCTTTTTGGATCGAGATTGTGACTATGCATCCTTGAAACATTGGCTGTAGCTTGAGGAGGACGATGTAAAGTCTTACCATTCCGAAAAAATTAAAACGTTTAGCTTCGAAGGTAGAGTTGGGCCCGAGACGAGAGACACCTTGTCATCAAATTCTGCTTGATTCTCTTGCGATAAAAGAGTTGCAATATGACTGAGAAACATCAACTTGGGATGAGGAACTCTTCCGGCCTCGATAAAACGATTTCCTTGTAGCGGCCAGAGACAGTAGTACGTTGAATAGAGCTTAGAGCAGTAGTAAAATTGAGGATACGTTGCTCAATGGGTGGTTGATAGAATGGCTGATATCGAGTCACGGTGGATGACTGGAGAAAACAAAGATCTGCGACGTGACTCGGAGTTACCTTCGCCCCACCATACCACGCTAATGTCAAACACATCTGCAGGATAATTGTTGTTATTGACCTGTGTTTTTAATCTCGGGTTATGTGGACCAGCACTGAAGTTTTGGATTCTACCCGGAGGTCCTCAACGGTGAACTGACTGGGATAATGAGTCGACAATCCATGACATGGACGTTTCCCTAACTTGGATAACGGCGAGCTTAATGAAGCTGCATGCTAGCTCCGATTCTATAGCTAATAGTACTGTACACAATTCAGGAGGGTAAATAAGGTAAACGAGAATGATGAAAGTGAATGCTGAAACATGCTTAAGAATCTGTGTGGGCCGTATGAGCAGCTAATGTATGTGTGCATGCAGTAAACTATTATGTGGTACCAAGACGTAGTGAAATCCAAAGCATAAAAGAATTATACTTGGTCTGAGATGTCAAGATTCTCCATGGCCAATCCAAGTGGATCGGTAATGATGTCGCTTGCCGGTTGAACACCCATGTAGGCACCGAAGAATACTTCGGGACTGGTGCAGGCGGCTACTGCGCGACGCATATGGGTGTTCAAGAAGGAAAGACCGACTTGATAGGCAGCTATCCGAATAAATTGTCAGCGCATCGAGCCATTCGTGGGGGAGAAGAGATAATACCATTCATCCACCCGAAGCCTTCTCGGGGAACCATCTTGAAGTCGATACCTTGGTTACCGTACTCGGCATCCACAAGGTGAGAAAGCTTGACAGCGTCGAACTAGAAATACGAGAATTGATTAGATTAATAGTCCCGGGTGGTTTACGCAGCATACCTTTTCAGGAACGACACCATTGAAATCGACAAACGCGGTGGTCATCCTGGAAAACAGTCAGTCAGACTCATAATGAACTAGCGAAGTTCGAGGAAGACGTACATATACAAGAACCGATATGCTAATCGCTGAGCATCATCGAGATACCCGTATCGTTCGAGGCCGACCCATGCCATGATCTGATGAGGAGGCCTATAAAAACTCGCATTAGAATATCTTGCAATTAGTGAATTGCATATGACGACACTTGCCATGCATATCTGCCAGAAATAGGTAGGATCAGCATCCAACATCGTCGTTGTCAGGAGACAATGAAACACATACGGGTAGTCCCACTGCCGATTCGGGCGATCCAACGAAATCTTGCCACGAGATTCTTCTGTCCCAGAAACAAGACCGCCCAGGACTTCGAACTTCTTCAATGATTGCGTGCTGCCATTCCAAGAACATCAGAAGCCCGCTAAAAGGACAACATGCATGAGAAACATACACTAGCTTCCATGCTTGCTCCTCATCAGCACATCCAGCCCAAAGCGCCCACAATGCTGTGACACTCTCGTACAAAATCTGCTGCTCTTTAACAGTATCATAATCGAAGTAGAGACCCTTGCTCTCATTCCAGAGATACTTGTCAATCTGCTGCCGTCTGTATTCTGCCCTCTCAAACCACTCATCACTTCTGTGAGTCCTACTCGTTGAGCGTTCTCGATACGGATTAGCGTAATTTTCGGGCGTAGGTGGGAATGGCGCAAGTGGGAAATCCTCTTCCAATTCCAGCTCGTCATCAAATACTTCCCGAATCGCGGTCCCGATATCCACTTCGTATTTGTATAGCAATGCCTGGAGATCAATTGTCGCTAAATTCGCGCATCGTTTCTCGAAGCGATACGTGGTGTCGTGACCTGACTCGCGAACGGCACGGTCGTGCAAGAAGTATTCATCGAGTTTGGGTTCCTTCAGAATACCATTATTATACTTCTCACTGAACTCGAGTACAGAGAGGCCGTGCTTGGCCGCATATGGTTCGAGGATGTGGGTAAAGTGGGTAGCTTCAGTTTCGGGAGGGATTCCAAGCCCATCAGGACGATATCGAGATAGCCCTGTCTTGGGGTCCATGCGGGGCTCCGCAACCCAAATAGTATGATATTCCTTGATAGCCGCCTGAATTGCGCGCTTTAACCACTGTCGGTTCTCTTCCACATCTGAGCGATCTAATTGATTGTAGATCTGAAGGGCCATGTCGGTGAGGAACGGTGGTTGCGTGCGGCAAAGGTAGTAGCTCCGGCTACCGTTTAGGATCTTGTTGTAGTGCTTGATCTCGAAGATAAAATGGTCGACCATGCCTTTCGCCATGTTGACTTGACCATCAACGAGTAGGCCGAGAGAGATGAAATAGGAATCCCAGTTGTAAAGCTACGTATTTTGGTTAGCCGGCTGTCAAATCATGAATGTTTGAATCCTTACCTCATTAAAGCGAGCGCCAGGGACAATGAATGGAATACCCTTCAGGGTCTTTCCTCCCTTGCCGTCGTCTACCTGATTCATAGCCAACGCTAGAATACCCGGCTTCGAGTTCAGGCTTTTGACGAAAGCAGGATCGTCTGGCTTGGGCGGTAGAACCTGAACGTCTAGATTCAAGTGTGGCTTTTCCTGTGCGACTTTGCGGTAGTATTCAGCCATTGCTGGTTCACCGTAGGGTACGTAGATGCGCGGGTTGATACGTCCGGTTCGGTTCTTGGGATCGGCGCAAATAATTTCAAGGCCGTCTCCGTCAATTCGACGTGTCAAGGCATGCCAGAAGGAGTTCTTGATCATGCGAGAGAGACGATCAACGGGGTTTTCTGTCAACCTGGCCTCATCAAGTACAATTCGCTTGCGGCCGTTGTCTCGGGCGAGGGCGAGTTCTTGGAGAAGGTTCGAGAGCATGTAAGTGCCCTACAAAGATCCATGTCAAGATTCCGGTGGGGTGAGTGTGGCCGGGACACGTACTCGAATATCAAAAGTTTTGAAACCATTGCTGGTTGCTGTACCCAATGCCATCATTTTAGGACCTGCGTCGGTGACGCTAATTTGGAAATCTCCATCCGTGTCCTCCTGCTCTAGTACCAATCGAATCGTCTCTTCTACGTCTATGAGGAATCTGCGAGGAGCTGTAACACTCTTTTCGTCGTGCGAAAGTCTTCGGTTTCTTGAATGATAGTCTTCTTCGAATGCGGGTGCTACCTTGGGATTGTACCCATGAATATGAGACTAGTTGAAAGAAGGAAAATTAGCAACGATTCGAGCTAACATAAATGAGAGAATTTACATGGCTGTAGGTCCTAGAGCGAGTGTAAGACTCTTTGCCATAGTACTTGTCTGGTTCGGCGATGCTTGGCCTTGTCGCGACTTCATGGTCGTCGATGAAAGAAACGCCAGGAGGATGATTTAGAGCTGGTGCCATTATAAGGAGTGATAAGAGAAACCAAGAAGATTCTAAGAGTGCAAAAAAAAATAGAAAAAATGGGCTGACAGCGATATTATAAGAGGATGCGAAATGTAGAAGAAAGCTAAGTCTAGAAGGCGCGGCAGTCGCTTATGATAATGTATGGAAAGGCGTGGGAAATCTTTAGATCACCGTCGTTGACGGCGACAAACACGGATTTTAGCTTGGAGATAGCTATCATTATCATGAGAAGTTGATAAAAAAACTTTGCTTCACTCACCTGACTAATCTACGGCGCTCTATCGGATTCTGGGCGGGGCAATAACTCGTACTGCAATCCATCTTTATAGTGTTCTAATTGTATTCCCCTGTACTGTCCCTGTGTCAAACCCCGGCTTCCCGACACCGTATATCCCATGGATCCTATCAAGATCCTATTCTAAGGGGAGCAGTGCCATCCTCCCGCCAGGAAAATAAAGGTACTCCCGTAAAGTGCCTTATCTTGGACATGAAAAATAGTAATTGCTCTCCACCGAAAGGATGATAAAGAACATCAGAAGGCGCCAGGCGTAATGTTCAGCCAGGCGGAGAAGAAGAATGACGCAAGATCCACCTTGGAGCGGCGTGTTTTTTTTTTTTTTGCAATTTCGTAGAACATGAGAGAGTTTTCTATGTATTCATCGTCTGCCTGATCGTGTAATCGTCGTTATTTCCGGAAACGTGTATAACTTCATAACTATCCGAGATGAAAATGACATAGGACTTGATGCACCCTCGATTCGCCAGTCAGTAAGCGAGTGTTATCTGGGGAGGTAATACAACTCACATCATGATGAGCACTACACTTCGGCCATCTTCAAATCAGCGTCACCAGTATAAGCGCTGGCAACAGTACCCCTTGAATCTTGCGAATCACCCGCCTCAAACACCTTGCGGTCGGCCTCGGCCTTGATAAACTGCTCACACTCAATATGACTTTTCTCAACATTGACCATGTAGAGGAACAGAGTGCTGAATACGCCCCTGAAAATTTGTCGAGTCAATCAGTCGATCTGCAAGTGGGCGGTGTTCCTGATGTCAGGAGAATATGAAGAAGGAAATACGAACAGGCCGAACAGGAACGCGAATGGCATGTTGTCGTTGTTATTTGCAGCCGTGATGATGGCGGATGAGACGAAGGGTCCAATGAAAGCTGACGTTTTACCGACCTGAGAAGGATTCCAAAATCAGGTCAACGTGGAGCTGGAGCATAACGTACCACCGAGAACAACGCGAAAAACAGGAACCTATCAGCATGAAATACATCAGCACAGCGGAGGACAGCAACCACAGCACTCCTACATCTGCGGCAAAGGGGAGACTTCACTGATCATAGTCTGGCTGTAAGCGTACCATGGGCAGACCATGAGCCCATAGAAGACCTGATATAACCTGTAAGGATTACGTGACGAGTGGCGTTCAGGAGTCAGCAGGAAGCTCTAATTTTGCGCGTATGAACAACCGAACCAGATCTCCCAGACATGCTTGAACCCAAATTTGTCGGTATGAACTCCAATGAGCCCCCATATCGTTAGAATCTAGAATTGTGGAATCAAGACCTTACGACAGCCCGAGTAAGATTCGAGGATGGAACGCACAATAATCCAAAACACATTAAACGTGAGCATCTGCGTGAATCAAGGAACCACTGAAGTCAAAGCATGTAAACAATCCACAGCTTTTTCGCGTACGGATTTCGTTGTGATCTTATATCGCTTCTGCACAAACCAAAACGCACTGAGGAGAGTTAGCCTGGCTCCTTTGGTTGCAAAGACGTCCTTACTAGATACCCAACGCTTGAGCTACAATGCCCACAATGAGGAGGAGCGTAAGTTGAAGAGTCGAGTACGCCACGACGCTTGAAGTATCGAATGACTATGTTGTCGTAAAGAGCTAGTCTAGCGACTCACCCATTTTGCAATGTTCCGATGACCGTTCTGAAAAGCACGTAGCATTGAGCCAAATCATATACTATAGCGCTCTTGGAAGACTTACACTGTGGTGTTCAGTACATCTCCCATAAGGAAGTAGAACACGAGGTACAGGAACGTTTGTTTGAGCCTCAGACACTCTCTGAATGCAACATAAGTCTGTTTGAATCCGATAATAAGTAAGCTGGTCCCAGGAGGAACTTGAAGCCCCGGTCGGCGTTTCTCGAGAATGAACCAAGGGAGGGCGCAAAGAACTACGAGATAATCATTACAGCGCACAAGTTATCATGGGTGCTCACTCACGCCATACGCCGCCTGCAAAGGCAATCAAGACGCTGAATGCTTTCGTATTGTTTTCGGTACTTTCATCAGATCTCAGGCCTTTGAGAATGCCGACCATGATTGCAAGAATACCTATCTCTCCGACAGAGCAGACAGTAAAGGATATATTCGAGATCCGGTTCCGTGAGAGAGAGGTGAATTGAGCATGGGACTCGAGACTGGGAAGCATAAACATCAGAAGGTGAAGTATCGCGAAATACTGAATTGAATTAACCTTTTTTTCCCTTCTTTAACTTCAAGACTCGATTGCTTGACCTCAGGCAAGTCGCGAGCCAGACCCGGAAAAGCAGCAGTCCAGAAGGTTAAAGCACACTAGGAAAGGGTTGAGTTGCAAGTTCCTGTGCCGAAAAACGAGCCGAATAACAAGCCGACCTGGTAGGTTATCACTATTGTTGGACTCGGGGTCAGCGGGATTTTTCAAACCAATTGGGCAGACAACTCACACCCAAGAATATAGAGAGCGATTCCAGCTTTCCATTGAGATGGATCATCGACACCTAACCAAGCAAAAGAGACCGCGACGGCTAAAAGAGTGAAGAAAATTGTGATGTTCGGCCTTGGTCCAATTTTAATCCACTATATTGAGGTAAAGGAGAAAAAAAAAATGACCTCCAGGTGCCATAGTCTGCCCAAGCTCCAATCATGAGAAGAAGGACGGCCTGTATAGCAAAACTGATGCCATTCGTCAAAAGGACGATGGAGTTCACTAAAGGTCCGCACGGGGCCGATGTCAGCCCACACAACGGAAGTAAGGAAGAACGACACACCATCCCGAACTTTACCAAGATAAGGTAGCACGCATCCAGCATCACCGCAAGGTATTGAGAACGGGGGTCCACTGGGATCGTACCCAGCCAGGAAAAGCAAATTTTGGAATTGAGAGGGCCCAAAGTTGAACCCAGATAAGCCGTTATTTCCAACATAGTAGAGATAATACGACCAAAGCTCGGGGCGCGTTGTGGTCCATTTCGACGTTTCAAGTTCTTCTTCGCCCGTTCCTGGCAGAGGTGGTCCTTGTGTGGTTTCAGCTACTTTCGAGTTGTCTTTACCATTGCCTTCATCCAGGGAATTTGAGTGGGACATGGAGGTACGAAATGGAGACTAGTATCGGCATCATTCAAAGTGACATCGATTGTCATTTTTGGACAGGTTTTTGGAGCACCTGAGCTCAATGTCATGAACAAAGATAAGGGTGAACCGACCAAGGGCCGACGCGTGTGACACTGACACGACGACGCGCACCCTTTCCCGGTCCGAAAACGCTTGGACTGGGCCAGTCAGTAGCAGCTTGTAAACGACCTCCATGACGACCCCGACGACACCTAGAACAAAATCTTCCTTTCCATCGACACCGACGGCCCAGCGAACGTCAAGTTCCCATGTTGTACAGTCCTCTCCTCATTACACCACCACTCGCAGACACTCATTGTACGGTGTCGAAGACCGTGTTGTTATCGATCCAGGTTCTCGGATATGGAAAGTAGGATTCAGTGGTGAAGGTCGACCGAGGGATGTATTCTATAGCACCAAGGCTACGCCGTCGCTGTGGCGTTTGCAGCGTGCTGCAGAAGTTGCAGAAAGGGCTGAAGAAGACCGACTTTTGGAGGTTAGAATGGAGCAGTGCTTGAGATCGGTGTTTCATGAGTGTGTATTGCTGTGGATACTAGGCGAAGTTGCTCTGAAGAATCTCAAGTTCTCTTCTGACAGATCCAAAGGCCCGTAAAGTGATTCTTGTGGAACATCCATTACTGCCCATGTACATCAAGGATACTATTGCAAGAGTTTTATTCGACAATCTACAGGTGCGTATTTACTGGTGTCCAGGAAGGAGCTCGCTAATGTCTTGTTAGGTTCCTTCGGTCTCGTTTGCATGTAGTCATCTGCTTTCACTGCTCGCGGTAGGCCGTATAACAGGATTAGTCCTTGATTGCGGCTACCTCGAGTCAGTCGTTCTTCCGGTGAGTTTTCATGGTGGTTACGATGACTTTGTCTAACATAGACGAAAGATATTCGCCTCCCGCCCTCTTTTCCCTCAACTGCGAACAACACCGTTAGCCGGCTCGCGTCTCTCGTCACACCTTCGATCTTTACTGCTCCTCTTTGGAACATATCTTCCTCCCACATCACCCGGTCCAGTCAACATTCCGATGGCCAGCCGCTCGATGCGTGTTCCAGCAGAAGTTCTCACTGATAGTGTTCTCGAAGACACCCTAACTCGTTGCTGTTTCGTTGGGGAAGCCTTAATTTCCGCGTCTGCTAACGACACACGCGAAGTGACCCCAGGGCCAGACGAATCTACACCTTCCGAGATAGATTTGCCTCCAGGCAGTGACGCAACTCAATCCGAGTCCGACTTCTCATATGCCGGCAGGGAGAGTACCATGTCTTCTGCTCAAATGTCAACCTCAGATTTTTCCGTAATATCGAATCCTCGAGCACCCATCGATCCCCGCGGTGGGAGTGGCAGCGGGGGCGAGAATTCGCTGAATGCTTTGGCAAATTTGTACACTCGACATTCGACTGCGACGGATTTAAGATTAAGAATCGCACCTCCGAGTGGTGCCGGGCATGCCGGATTAGGATATGCCACATTGATCATACCTGGATGGATACGGGAACGAGCGGCAGAAATCTTATTCGAAGAGGGCGATGTAGATGAGAAAAGCATAGCTGAAGTTATACTTGACGCGTTACTCAAGGTTTGTCATTGACAGTCTGGTCTTATACACCCCCCGCTTTTATGTTCTTGTTCATTAATAGGTACCCGTGGATCTCCGCAAAACCATGGCATCGTCTATTCTGGTAGTCGGTGGAACTGCTATGTTACCAGGTTTTATCCCTCGGCTGCATTCCGAGCTTTTACGAGCTCTCCAACCACCGACGATCTCTCCTCGGCATCCAGTACGGCCAGATAGACCACCACCTCCGCAATATGATCGTTACGGCTCGCTTCGGCCACTCACACCATACTTCGCTATTCTGAATAATCCTTCGCCGACCGAGCCTCACTCTGATCGTGCAAAAGCGAACGCAGGAAAGGCACCGGCGTTCACACCTGCTACAATGGCATGGGTAGGCGGGTCGTTGGCTGGGTGAGTACTTTACGTTATTCTTGGAGCTCGCGATGAAACTCATGTCACTTCTTACAGATCATTAAAAACCGGTGGTGTAGAAGTGAGTCGTGAGAAGTGGGACGAAACCGATGCGGAAAGAGATGGTGCTGGCGACCTTAGCATGGATACTACACCCCCTCAAAGTCATGACCCGCCATCGTCCAGAATCATCTTGCCGGACTGGACAAGAGTACCCTTACCGATGGGAGCACCACCGGCTGCCATTACTCGTGTTGGTGCATAATGGTGTATTTTATGTAGTCGTCGATTCATTGATTCATTTGTATTGCTGGCCCTCTGGTCAGACTTATATACATTAGGTGTCCGATACCCAGGAAGTCGTCAATATTGTTATACTTAAATTGTCGTTTCAAGACGTCAAAATAAGAGGTGATGGATGAAGGCAAACGAGGGAGAAAATGCAAGGGTGGCGCGTGAGAATTGGTGGGAAAGTCGAAGATGGGAAAATTGACAAAGGAGAAGAGATAGAGCTTTGGAAAATGAAAGGAAGAGGTTTCGCGATGAAGTAGAAAGTCAATCGGTCAATCTATAGAATAATGAAATCCAATCGCTGATAGGAAGGTCGAAGGTGAGCGAGTTGGAACGAAGACGAAATCCAGAAGAAACCGCTTAATGGCAGTGGACTATAATTCACATCCCGTCCAGGACTCGTAATGTAATCTTCCCTAAATCTCCAGAGCTCTCCGTGACTCTGTCCCATTGCTCCTGGGACGTAACAAGTGCCATCTGTACACCACCGACTGCACCCACGGAATTGGACCGCTCTCTCGTTTTACCTGTTTTCCGATTCTTTACCACGTCGGGAATGACAAAGGCGAGGGTGAACGTCTCGGAAAGTGATATGCCCTCCTGGTGAACGAATTTAGCGTGAATACGATCCCGGAGGTCGTCAAAGGTAGTTGTCTTGGGAACGCGTAAAAGAATGATGGAATGATTGTGCGCGGCTTTGATGGTCCAGGTTCCACTGGAGGTATGTGAGAGTATTGAAGTATCGCTGACGGCAGTGACAGAGGTAGCCGTCGTGGAAGTACTAAAGTTGCTAGATACACTGATATTGGTGCTTGCTGTGGCCGTCGAGAAATCGGATCGTGCAGGGGACGGTGGAGCCGGAGTGACATGTAATTGTATTGGTGGTATCGACATCCTAGGCGTGGAAGGAGACTCGACGACTTCATCTGCCACGGTTGAGGGGGTTTCTGGTCTCTCCTCAATGTCGTCTAAACCGTTTATTGTTACACATGAAGCTCGGCGGGCAGAGGGTGTCTCTGGATGGATTGGATACTGATCTCGAGAATTTGTTGCAGCAGAATTATCCGAGAGTGTCAACGAATCGACATCAACCCTGTGCGGGAAGAGATGTGCGGGCATCGGGAATGCGTCGAACAAGCCTGAATCCAAAATCTCCTCATCACCGTCACTCCAGCTGCCGTCTATGTCGGAAGCAGTCATAATTGACACCGGTCGACTTCGCCTATTCCCAATCTTGGGTGACGCATTGGATCCTGATGTGGAATGCACTATGACTTCTCTCGGGATGACAGCGTCGGTCGAGCTTGTAGTCATGATGGTAGCTATGCTTCCAATGGAGAGTCTAGAGCGGTGGTATATTTGGGTGGGAGAACTTGGCATGGTTACACCCAGACCTTCGAGATAAGTGTCGACGGAGCCTATGGTCTGCCATGACTCACGGTTGGCTCGGGGGTTTCCTGCATAAAAACAAGGTCAATATATGAACCAGCTAAAAAGAGTCTGAAACTGACTAGGTGTCTCGGGTGGCTCTTGACTTTCATCTACCGAATCTTCCTGAGGGAGGTATTGACTCAGAGGTGTTGAGAATATTCTCGCGCTGCGTCGGTAGAGTGTCTCTCGGGATGACCTCTTCTTAGCTCTCCGCATAACGAAGCTCTCCGCCCCTGGAGAGAGAGGTACGGCATCGACATCCTCGGGAAGTGATTGCAACGACTGAACTCGTGGATTATGTCCAAAAACAATTGGTACTTCCTCAACGATGGATGGGGATGAAGAAAGGACAGTGATTGAACCGCCTGAGCTTGGGGATGATCCTGATGAAGAGTCAGAGGAGCCAGATAACGGTCTGCTTCGGCTCCTCGACTTTTTTGGAGAGGCTGACTCGGAGGATGAAACGCTGGATATGGATGAACGAGGGAAAGACTCAAAGATAGGAGAGCTCGTCGTGGTGAAGGACCGTGAATCGTCATCAGGACCTGGCCCAGAGTAGAAAGAGAGAATGCTGTCTGCCATAGAGTTGCGGTATTTCTTAAGGCGACCCTGGCGTTTTTGTTCAAGGTCATAGTCCCTGCGCCAATAGCCAAAGAAGTCTGTGACCATCCTGTCCGATCTGAGCTCTTCTAGAAGAGCTGGGACATCATCTCTGAAAAGAGCTTGAACGAATGCAGAGAGTTCTGCCTGACGATGATCTATCGTCGTTTGACTGACCCTGAAGAGGGTGCCTTTCTTTGTGAGGCGAGGTACAAGATTGTGAACGTCTTGCGCCACAGAATTAGGATCGGGCCCCGGTGGCAAGGACTCCCATGACGAAGCTTGATCTTGCATATAAAAACCGCCCTTCTTCACACCTTTGCCTTTGGCTAGACGTTGCTTCTTCATCCTGGCTAAACGGCCGTACTCGACTTCGATAGTCTCTTGGAACCAAAGACAGTCCTCCCACCGACGCCATATCTCGTACGGCTCGCTGAACGAACGATTTGATCCCCCGGAGCCGGTAGAAGAGCGGTCGCCTCGGAGGGCAGGACTTATTCTCATCCCAAAAGCGTAGCTGCCACCTAAAACCACGGAAAACATTAGCAGCTGCAGTGTTATCAGGGCGTTAAGTGTACCTTGCTTGGTGGGGGCCAACATCTCTACAGTGAACTTGGAGGGTGGAGGTCGATGAACGGCACGTTTGTAGTTCTAGACACGTTATGAGGTCTAGAAAACACAACTAGAAGCTCAACCCGAACGTACATCTGAGGCCATCGGCCCCCCTAGGGTGGACATCCCGAGCCCTCCCTAAGCAAATATAAGCCATCAAACCTACTCAAATAACTTGTGGAACGCACGTATGCATCGGCGGAGTACATCCTTGTAAAAGATGGAGGGGGGAGACTGGGACGTCTTGTTGTAACAAAAACTGAGATGGATTTCGCTGAGGTCATGGTGAGGATATGAGCTCAAGAATGAGAACAGGGAGCATGTGCGCACCTTATCGCGAACCCCAAACGACCGTGTGCAGTACTTGATATCAGCTTACACAGGCTGAAATTACAACGCCTTCGACGCAGAAAAAAGCAAGAGGGAAAAACGTAGGCTTCGAGGAGATGGTTGTCGAATAAAGAGAAAAAATAGGTCCCCGGACGTGGTTCTGGGCATCGTTTTCTTATTGTCTTTTTGTTCTTTCTGGTGAAGCCCATGTTCGGCAGTTTCTCCGATGAACCCGTCACCGTGGGGCCCATGGCACAAGTCCAATTTTCCATAAAAGGAAACTATCGCCGAAGCCCTCTTATTATGATTGCTCATTCGCATGTGTTCCTAACACGTTTCTTTTCTAGCAAGCGAACTGATAATAAAATAAAGGTGAGCGGCGATGTCATTCATGTATTCGTATGAAATTGACTTTACCGACGTAGCTCGGAGGTGCGGCGAACTGCTCTCATGACAGGCCACAAGCAGCGCACAAAAAAAATCGGCCAAGCCTAAAAGCGATTTGGATTCGACTAGGCCGATACACGGTGAACAAGTATTGGCCTGAAGGAAGGACATACATGCGGATAGGTGACCATGGGGGAAATAGCTGAGTATGGGGTTGTTGCTACGAGGGTGCTGTTTGTGACGCAGGCTGTGACAGAGAGCAGTCGACGCGTTTTCAACGCGTGGTGATGTCACATAATCTCTTTCTTCTGTACTATCATGTCCCAACGTCTCACTCAGGTATATTTATTCCAGAATAATCACGGAAAATGCTCATGAGTATCTCTAGTCACCGCAACCAGATGTCATAGCTCTGGATGAGGGTGAATTATGGGAAGACGTTCCAGATGAAGAACATCAGCCATCCGGTAGCCATGCTTCTTCCACGCAGCCAGCAGGAAGGAGGCTTCCCTCTCAGAGTCCAAGCCCCAGAACTCTCAGAAAACGAACTCGGTTGACTCCAAGGCCGCCGCAGTACGTCTCAACCCGAATAACTACCCCACGGACCAGACAAAGAGAATCGATCTTCAAGGAGGAATGGTTTGATGAAGTCGTTCGTGTCGCGAAGCTCACCCTCGCCTACGTTAGCGATGTCGTCGGGGGAGGAGTTTATCTCCTTCGAAAGCCTTTGTCGTTCCTGCTCTTTCTGTGGCTCTTGGCCTTCATCCTTTCCATGATTACTGCCCGTGTGCAATCCATCTTTCGACCTCTCTGCGTCATTCCTGGGATTAGCTATACAGATTTCTGTCGTTACAGTCCTTTGAAGGCGACCCCGCATCCAAGGCCTAAGCGAGCAGAGTTCCAGATGTTAGCGGACGCTCAGAGCAAAACCTTTGAGCAGCTTTTAGACTCCTCGGTTGGAGGCTCTAGTCTGTCTCTGGAGATTAAGAAAGCAGAGATGGCCACTTCAGATCTCGTCACTCTCTTGCGCTTCAGCAAGCTAACGAGTCGGGAGTTGATCGGTACGACCCCAATTCGGTTGCAGTTCAAAGCTGGCTAATTCGCCTATTCGCACAGCTGAAACTCTAGTTATCTTTCTCAATGATGCTCGCGCCACAGGGCGCGGGCTTCAGAGACTTGGGTCGAAAGTTGGAGGTGCTGTCGACCAGTAAGAAGCCGCGATTCATTAGCCTCGGCTGGATACTTACTCCTGACTTTCATAAGGATCATGGCCGTTAACGATTATGCTTTGCGTACCATAGAATCATCTCAGAGCAATTCCGTTATACCCTCTCCCATCCGGGCAATCGTCCCTTTCATGCAGAGCAACTCGAAGGAGGCTGTTCTTCAGACTTTCAACGAAGCCATGACCGTCCTATCCAACACGATTAATCGACTCATTGTTGAAGCCGAGCTAAATCTTGCCAATCTTGAGAAATTGGAGGAATCCCTGTCCACTGTGCATGAGCTAGTCTCACGCGAAGACTCTTCTATCTCCTCTGCCAAGTCAGAAGTTCTGTCCGAGTTATGGACTAAACTTGGCGGGAACAAGAAGATCTTACAAGGGCATGACAAGAATCTGGGACTGCTGAAAGGTCTGGGTGTGTATAGGAAGCAGGCACTGGTGCACGTCGTGACTGCACTACAGACACTTAGGGCACTCAGCGACGATATGGAAGATTTGCGGGAGAGAGTGACGGCACCAGAGCTCGTTGGGGACAGCGTGCCTGTAGATGTGCATTTGAAGAGTATTTCTCTCGGACTGGAGAGACTGAAGGAATCGAGGGTAAAGGCGAAGGAGAGGGAAGAAGAGGCGGTAAGAAGAGTTTTACAGGTTGAGGGCATTGACGTTCAATGAACTAAGAGACTCTGACTCTACATGTTTTTTTGCAATCTGCCAGTCCATTCTGGGTGCGTATGTAGTAGGATAATCTATTTAGGCTGTATCTTTAGGATGTTTGACGAGGAGCCATTCGAATCGAATCGAACATCTCCATATGTTGACCGGGCTGACACGAGCATGGCCCGGCAAAGCGGAGGAGCCACAATGACCAACTCATTCTAGGCACGCCCTTGATGTTTACCATCATGATCAGCACTCCCAGCCTCTGTTCTTTTTGCTCTCTGTCCTTTTTGCTCTCTTCACTTATCATTATCATGATTCACAAGTTACCACAAAATTAGCCTCCTCTCTATATCCGCACACATCCTGTGATTTCTCCCATGTAGACCATGCACTTACATGGGATCCCTGTTGATTATCTTAGGCAGCTCAAAATCCTTTCGGCTCGAACATGCGGGAAGAAAATAAGTTATGCATTGCGTGGATCGCACTCCTTTAAGCTGGCCTCTCAATGCTGTTTTCCCCCGACTCTCCGAGGGCTTTAGGATGTGCCAAGCTTATGGTAGAAGGAATAGAAATTGGTTCTGCAATAACACTGGGATAAAGGGTGCGATAACCACGTTTCTGGGTGGTACAATTATTTACATCCTAAAACAGAAGGCCAGGATATCGGCACCTGAGGAATGTGGACGCCAATGCGGCCTCGACCGTTACCCTCCTCTTTGGGATCCGGTCCAATAGAAACTGTGCGAAATGTAATCGACATTCAGACGTTTCCCATATGACACAGCTACATTTTCTTTTGCTCTTGTGCTGATGTCAAGCATCACAGAGGTTATCGAAGAGATACTTCACTCTTGGAATAGACACACGTCTCGGTATCCGGCTCTCGGTCCTTTTTGAATAGGCTCGCCTAATTGATCTTCTTTTCAACAATCTTCAAATCTATCTTCTCAAGGAATCAGAACTCTGTCCCACGCTTCGCTCAGATCGAACAAAGCTGTCAATTTTCGTCTATTTTGCACTCACGTCGCCCCTCCGGGTTTTGCATTAACGGTAGCGAAAGCCTGAAGTCAATACTCCCCGGATCCCCTATCCTGGGTATCCGTGTGGAAAATGGTGCAATTGAGATACCTACTCTCCCATTCGCCATGCGTTACACCCGATTTTTTTGCTCATCTCACAAAATTCTACTCTGATTAGGGTGCGCCGCAAAACAGATAAAAGCCAGTTCAATAGGCAGGGATGTCTTCAAGGGCCTCCTTTCTCAGCTTGCTCCTGCAATGGCTTTCTCCACTCTCGTCCTCGGCATCGCTCTCGCTCTTCGTGCAGTGAACGGTGGGTTCATCAACGATTTCTTATGAATAATAACGCTCATCCGAACCAGCTGCCGTACCACAGCGTGTAGCCTGCGCAGACGGTGTACACACGGCATCCAACGCGGCCTGTTGTGCGCTTTTCCCCATCGTGGATGTCCTGCAGTCCGACTTCTTCGATGGTGGCGAATGTGGTGAAGAGGTATTCATATTCCTCACATCGCCGTCCTTTGCGTCCATTCACATTGAGAACAGGCACACGAGTCGTTGCGTTTGACCTTCCACGACGCCATTGGTTTCTCTCCCACCCTCGGGCGAGTATCTATCCTTACGTTTTCTACGCTTGACTCTTACGCAAACCACTGAACAGTGGCGGTGGTGCAGACGGATCGATCCATGTCTTCTCTGACATAGAGACCGCGTTCCATGCCAATGGTCTGTGCTCATTTCGCGGCTTCAAACGGGCGCGTAAAACTGATATATCTGAAACTAGGTGGTATCGACGAAATTGTCGATGCTCAGAAGGCCTTCATAGCGCAGCACAACATCACCATTTCCCCGGGTGATTTGTAGGTATTATTACTGGATCCTGGTATCTTCTTGACCAACCTGTCATCTAGCATTCAACTGGCTGGAGCTGTCGGTCTTTCTAACTGTCCTGGTGCCCCTCGCTTGAACTTCTTCTTCGGACGTCCGCCACCCAAAGCTGCCGCTCCTGATGGCCTGATCCCTGAACCATTCGGTATGCACAAACACACCGTACTTGCTGACTACTAATACCAACTCCAGATTCTGTCACCAAGATTCTCAATCGATTCGCCGATGCTGGTTTCAACTCTAAGGAAGTTATTGCTCTTCTTGCTTCGTAGGTATCTTTTGCACCGACACCGAGTTTTAGTTGACAATGATATCTAGGCACTCTGTAGCTGCTGCAGATAAAGTCGACCCCAGTGTAAGTGTATCTCTTGTGAAGATTTGGTAATTTTAAGCCGAGATACATTGCAGATCCCAGGGTAAGACTGCGTCCTTTTGCAACGTGCAAGTAGCTGAACATCGCCGCATAGAACGCCCTTCGACTCCACGCCTGGTATCTTTGACTCTCAATTCTTCATCGAAGTGCAGCTACGTGGAACAGCATTCCCAGGCCCGTACGTTTGTCCCTCGTCAAATCAGGTTCTTTAAAGTCCGTCCTAACTGTGTCGTACAGAAACTCTACCGCACCCGCTACTGACGGTGAGGCAGAATCTCCTCTCAGGGGCGAGATGAGAATCAGCTCGGATGAGGATGTAAGGTTTCATTCTTATGCTTGAGAATATTCACTCAATTAATAATCCGGTTTTAGCTCGCCAGAGGTTTGCGTCTTCCGTTCTTCTAACATAGGGTAGGATTTCTCATCTCAGCCATTCAATAGACCCGCGCACGGCATGTGAATGGCAATCGTTCGTTAGTGCGTGACCCGTTCTTAACTCGTTCTCATTAGCCACTAATTATGATTATGATCAACAGACAACCAAGCAAAGATGCAAACTGCATTCAAGGCAGCCATGAACAAGCTCGCCGTCCTCGGACAGGACAGGCGCAGGTTGATCGATTGTTCTGAGGTCATCCCCACAACGAAGCCTGTTGTCGGAAGGGCACATCTTCCAGCTGGTGCTAGTCGTGCTGATGTTCAGCAAGCTGTGAGTATCCCCTGAAAACTCGTCATATGTCTACAACTCAATCCTCTCTCCAGTGTGCTACTAGCCCCTTCCCGGCTCTGACTGCTGATCCAGGCCCTGTTACTTCGGTTCCTGCCGTGTAAGTGAAACTAATCGACGAAATGAAAGCTCCACTAACGAAGTTTATAACAGCCCCCCTTCGTAAAAGGCTGGCGAGAATAACACAATTATGTATCTTTGTGTACTGGGTTCACATTTTTCTCCTTTGTACTATTTTGCCTTGTATAAGTATATAAAGAGTGATAGGAAAATAGACCTGTCGTGACCAAGAACCACAACGAGGGAGTCGGACCGAATCCCGGGTCGGTGCGAATTCATGTTCCTGCTACGACTATCAGTTCAACGTCCAACCACCAACATTTAATATCGGATTTCATGTCTCTATCCTCCTGACAAAAAAAACTGCAATGTCGGAAATTCCCCAAACCGATGTTTCTCGTCCATCGGCTTTACCAACTGCATCCCTACTTCAACGAGGGATTCCTCAAGCACAAGTCGATCAGAACTCTGCGGAATATCTGGATGCTATCGAAGAGGAATGGAATAAAAAGGTTGATTTGGAAGTGGAGACGTTGGTCGATGGTATGGTGGACCTCGTTGGCTTGGCCTCTGTGAGTTTTCGTGTCATCTAAACCTCAGCCGAATCTTTCCACTCCCAAACTAGAAACTGTGCAAATGTGTCTTATTGTCTTTTTTTCTTTTCGCCTCCTGCTAGATCGGTGATAAAGACAAGTTTCGCATCGCACAAGAATCCTTTCAAGCTCAACTCCGTGCCGAATCGATGGTACGCTTGGACAATTGTTTATTATTGCTCTGTAATTGACGAGTCATCTTTTAGGTTCGAGCGGCGAATTCTTTGCTGTCGATTACACATTCGATGAAGCTCCTGCTACTCCTCTCGGATGAAGCACAAATTGCCAACCGGAGGGATACGGAGCTAAATCAAGTTTACCAAGAGAGAGACGAAGCCAAAGCCAAAGTGGCTGCGTTATTGGACGAACTTTTGAGACGGCCACAGGCAGGACAAGTACAGTCTGAAAGCATATGATGCTTCTCTATCGAGTGGGGCTATTCGCCTGATTCACCTTCTCTTTGTCCCTGATCTCCCAAAAGGTTCACAGAAGCTGATACAGCCGGTCAATTCTAAAACGAGAAGCTTTTCCTGTCCCAAACGAGCAGATCACTTGGACAGTCACAGCACCAATTTTAGTACATTCAATTGTGTCCATGGTTCCGGTGTATCTAGCAACGAGAAAACAAAAGACGCGTTAGAGACTTTGCTGATCCACTGATGTAACGCCATTTCGTCTATATCGGACAGTAGGCGCTATTTTACGAGCTGAGACTCACACTCACGCTTTTAGTAGCGAGAGGTCTATGCATAGGAGGACTACATGGTTTCATGAATGTGGAGTGGGTCTCTCCAACTTCGTATCTGTTATTGTAAGCATCGGTCGGAGCAGTCATAAAACTGAGGTGCGATACCTCATCTCACCTCATTCGAGCTGCCAGTTTCTGTAGAGTGCGTTCTTCTCTGTTTTGACTATTTGGAATAATCCCGAGCTCACGCTCCGAAAGCAGAATTTTAACGACATGGACACCGATCTTCATCGAATAACAATCTCGTTCTGGATGGATGCGAACCGGCGTCTAGTCATGACTTGGTCAAACGCGAAACCGGAGATTCCACGTTTCGTAATCCTCTCCAAGAATGCACTATTACGACTATCTATTCTCGTCGCTCTTCTCCTACTTTTGCTCTTGTTTGGGCAGACTCCCCACCTACCACACGGTCTGCATTTTGCCGACTATCCTCGCCTAGTAGACACGCGAAGCCTGGAGCTTCAACGCGTTGTCGACCATTCGGAGAAAATTTTTGATTCTTCAATGATAATGGATAGGGTTGTAGTAACACTGAAATCCTCTCCCCGAGGTGGGTCCATCAATCGAGAGCTTGCAAGGTGACGCCTCAACTTTTTTTTTTCCTTTTCGGGCCATCTCATTTATTTACGACCCAGATTTGGCTCACCAAGTGGTGAATGAATTGCGACACCACAGGTCGCTGGTTGGATGGACACTGCAAAGGTGGAGTTGTTATCACTCGCATTGCCTTCAAGTACTCGGACTCATGTCCCTATCAAGCTTTCTGGGCGAAAACAAAGGAACATGGCTCAGAGTCACCTTTTGTCGCACATGTTTTCCCTTGGTTACATTACAACCTTCCCCTTGCATGGATTCATCATACGAGCTGGATCCTTGAATGCCCGAACAAGTCATCATGTCAAGTTTCTCTGATTCCAGCTTTTTCCCTTATATCCAGAACGCATGATTTGGAGACCGAGACCGAGGCTACCATTGACAGTTTCATAAAGCTGTACCAGGAGCTAATAGGAATCTGCCGCTTCAACGACTGAGGAGTAGCGCCGTCCCTCCTCCCCGTTCGCCTCACATTACCGATATCACCACTCATGCGCGAGCTCTATTGCGAGGTATTGACGACCTCAGTTCGGTATTATTTGAAATAGAACCAAGGACAGGATGGTTCGCTACGGCATTTCATTTTGGGTTCAAGTAAAATCGTAATCGGATTGCGTGTGCGTGTATGGGACCAACAGCGATTATGTAACCCCTAATTGGGACCTTTTTTTCTTTTTTTTTTTTTTGCCCGAAACATTGATCGAGATTGCGTGCACAATCTCATTTCATTTTATACAGTCAGTTGGAAGATCCAGAGTGATCAAAATGATCTACGGCCGTGTGTCGGGGTTCAACGTTCAACGTTCAACGTTCAATATGCGGCTTGGAGTTTTTCATGTGCTTCAAAATGTATGCCCTCGAGAGCGCCAAGTTGGATAAGGATCCCCCTAACGTATCGGGGATGATGCGCTCGCATTTCGGATAGGTCATACTTATATTATGGTATGTAGGTAAGTATGGTATGTTTACCCTGTGACGCGTCATGTGTAATGCGAACGACACGGTGAATTTACCCGGTCTAATTCAATTCATTTCCTTTGCGGTGATCACAGTGAAAACCTTGAAGGGGATGGGAATTGATGGCGACGACTTGTTGAAGTGCGCACACCGGCGGCACAGAGAGAAATCTTGACCAGAAATCGAGATTGAGATTCCAGGTAGTGGGTGGAGATTCAATGGAGAGATGACTGGCATTTGCAAGTCCTTGTCCTTATCCTTGTCCTTGTCCTTGCCCAGCCTCTACCTCTCGCTACCCCTTGTCAACATGCAACTGGCAGGATCCAGAGCTCGGAAAGTTCCGTATACACCATAAATCCGCTTTCGGTCAATGCGTGACTTTGCTTTGAACCAACATACATACTACCACCGAGTGGCTTGTTTGCTGGATGCGCTGGGCTTTGTGCCTTAAACTTTGAACGTGGCAAATCCGATACTTAGCCTTTGTGATTTCCGATATCAAGCTCTGTTCTCATGCGGCGACTGACGCACTGTGACGAGGCTTCCGAAGGTTTAACGTTCAAATAACCTGGCTGGAGTGAATGCTCGTCCGGATGCCCACCTTCACGCAAGCTGGATACCATCCCCTACTTTCCGATAAGCGTGAGCCCCACTACTCCCATTCGATTGCAAAGTTTCCTTATTTCCTCATTTCATCGGGTCATATGCTGCTCTTCCTTTTTAATTGCCACTCCACTTTATCGGGATTCACCAAGATTCTCAGTTGAAATGAATTCAAACCTGGGTTTCTGTAGTGTACTTGTAGTATATCACAAAGGCGCTCGCTCTATGAAGCCAGAAGCCTGTCTCGGTCCTAGTAGCAAGTAAATCCCTTTACCAAACTCAATTTTTTACGCGACGTCTCCATTGCAAAGCTTGGTGTCCCTATAAGTCTTTTTGGGGTTTCGGACTCGATCTAACTGGATGTAGATGTAAATCGCGATATAGAAATGTGCCGACCATATCCGGGCTCTGCTGGCCAATTCATTTCTTGTCTCTGTGACATTTGCAACACATCATCCCTGGGAGTGTATTGATTGTTCGAGCGATGGTATTCCGATTGGAGCGGGACTGGGGGAATATGGATTCTTTGTGCAAGGACGACGGAGGGAATTATTGAAGACCGGTACTTGGGGGCGCCGATGTGTATCGATACTTTGAAGGGGGAGCGTTGAGATTTTTGATTGGGTTCTCTCAAGTTGTGACGACATTTATATATATATATAGTCATGAATCTACCCTTGCACGCATGAGCATATCTGGTAGCTTATCTCATTGAATTGGAATGTGTTTGGGCTTGGCTGACATGTGTTTTTTTTTTTTTTTTTTTTTTTTTTTTTTTGCCAATCAAAGCTATTTTTGACTAGGCTGCAGC
This sequence comes from Moniliophthora roreri, assembly GCA_001466705.2. Lineage (NCBI taxonomy): Eukaryota > Fungi > Basidiomycota > Agaricomycetes > Agaricales > Marasmiaceae > Moniliophthora > Moniliophthora roreri. Next base: position 44 of record LATX02000231.1, on the reverse strand, counting down.
TAGTATTCACTTGCTCAGTGCACAGCACCTCCGAGTCTGGGATT